>PNEQ01098961.1:85343-120050 GCA_003012365.1 Medauroidea extradentata | reverse complement strand
CGTCCGACATCTTTGTGTTTTGTTTAGTCTCATCGTTGTGTCGTTTGCTGTAATTCTGTTTGTGTTTTTGTTTCGTCTCATCGTTGTGTCGCATGTCAACCTAGGTTTTTCCTGTTTGTTTCCTTGTTTTATCTGACCAGATTCCAGTTTTGGAATTTCATGTTGTGTATGTATCCTGATGACTAAAGCATACTCTGCTTATTTATGTTTTCTTGTCTTATTTTTACTTTTAGTTTTCTTGTGACAGTCATTTATTTCGCAATGGA
Source organism: Medauroidea extradentata (assembly GCA_003012365.1). Taxonomy (NCBI): domain Eukaryota; kingdom Metazoa; phylum Arthropoda; class Insecta; order Phasmatodea; family Phasmatidae; genus Medauroidea; species Medauroidea extradentata. Next base: position 119,784 of record PNEQ01098961.1, on the reverse strand, counting down.
GTATGTCCATACAAACAAATGCAGTCCGCATAGTGTTGTGTAAATAAACACCCGCTGATGAAATGTCTACTTGGCAAACAAATATCATTGAATTTTGTTGAGTAGATCAGATTTTATTGACGATTAAGTGTTCCAGTCGTCCGCCTGACTTCGTACCTTTCCGGACCACTTAAGTTTCATTAAGCTCACGTGACTTAGGGATAAGTAAATCTTGCTATAAGAAACGGTGTTAAAAGTGACGAATAGTTTCAACGTGCTGATGATACAGAGCAATCACGAGAAGAGAATGATTTACGTGTGTTAGAAGCGACGTCTACCCGCGTCACGAAGACAGCCTCCAGGGTCTGTGACGTCTTTTCATCGTGTCTTCGTTGTTCTCTTATCGCGCCTGCCGGAGGAATCCAGCGACGTCGGGATCGTGATGGATTATCGCTCGCTAATTCAATATCTGTCACGAAGAACTGCGCCTCCTTCTCCTGCGCGACGACCGAGCGGGCGCGTCTCCGAGTCTTGACGTGAGATCAACACTCTTCCCTCTTTCTCGTCGTCGGGCGTTCTTGCTTCCCGGTGACGTCACGGAGACAATCTCATAATGAGATGACAACCCCCCCCTCTCTAAATCCCCTGCTACACTTCCCCAGCTGTTTGCGCCCCCCAGACCCGGTGTTCGTCGCAGCCAGGCACGTCTGCAAATTGAATCCGCATGTTTCGTAGGCGGTTGGGCTAATTGCACCGGGCGTCTTCTTCAACCGCTTGAAGCAGGCTTAATGAAGTCGGCGGGTGGCTGAGGAGACAGCTGAAGAGCGAGCTCCTCGTTATAGTTTGACTCGCGCGAGATTCGAGGCTACGTCTGACAGGACGGCGCATCTGGAACTTACAAGACGAGTGGGTACCGGCGACTTTGCCGTGAATACTGGCTGGACCAGGCAAGCACAAGAGCTTCGCGTTAGTCAGCAAACTAACTTCGTCTGAAAAATGTGACTGACCTCGCAGACATAAACTGTGTGGGCTTATGTTCGTTTCTTGGGCATTTCCTCGTCGTTGACTGGTGAATTTCCAGCAGAATGAGCAAACAATATCTTATACTGTACTTAAGTTTCCCAAAATACCCACTCTGCTAAGCGGAGTATTGCGTCAATAGTCCTGATTGTAAACGGCTTAACTCTCATCCGCAAAGTCAACCTATCCTAATTTTTAGATTTTTTAGTTGCCACACTAAAAAATGTTTCGATATAACTTTACATAACCGTATGCAGGACGAAGGGGATATATTCCTAGTCCAGCTCTCCTGAAATTGGATTTCCGTTGTTTTACAAAACTACTCCAGAGCAATTCTTGGATGATTCTATAATACAAACAATACCCAGCGTATTACCACTTAATTTATTACTTTTCTTATCTAAACTAATTTTTCGGTTCTGATTACATTGTGGTGAATGTGTATAAAAACGTATCTGCTATAAGAAAATTAACGTAAAATGGCAGATTTTTTTGCAATTTTGTTCAGGTTTTAGTTAACGTTATTTCGCTACGACATTTATTAAAACTGTTTTGTGTTTTGACTTCAGAGCTAAAATTTTGAGTGTGTACAATGGCGAAAAGATATTAATTAGTTCGAAGTAAAGTAACAGAGCAGGTTTAAAAAAAAAAAAAAAAAAAAGTTAAGTTATCGTGAATGAACCATACCAAGCACAAGCTGGAATGCGCCTAGGATTGTGAAGTAAACGCTCTGTAAGGATTTGTTTTGAACCCATGTTGTTGGCAGTCTGCAGACGCGGCGCGAATCATAAATCGTAAGGGGAGGAGAAGGGCTACTGCTGAGGCAGGAGGGTGGTTTGCCGTGACTGGGGCGGGAACATTAATGCATGCCGGCCACCCTTCTCTGGTTTACAGCGGGAAGAGCTAGCAAGGCTGCCAACACGGCAGTAATAACCTCTCGACCCAGATACCTGCGGCCAGCCCACCCTCTCCTGCCCCTTGTGAGTTAGATCACCCTGCACGCGCCTCAGCTCGGGTGTTAGTGGAACGGTAAGAAGCAGGCGGGGAAGGTGATGCTGGAACGCTCGCATGAAAAATGCGGACCTGCACAGTCGGCGAAAAGTAACTTCGATTAACAGTCAGTCACGGTTGTGACTTTTAGCCGAGAAGACTGAGGAAATATGTTTGCGAAGCAAACGTTGTTTCTACCTAGGAAAAACAACTCGTTAAAATCATTCTGCTATTTTTCAGCCAGGTTTGTTGACGTAAGAATGTTTCGTATTTGGGCAGTTAACGGTGAACAATAAAATTGAAGGTCATCTCAGCAGGCTTCGTCACCTGGTAAATATACATTTTTAAGACCTAGCGTGGCAAACGCATTGTCTAAGACAACAAATTGTTTACTTTCGACCAATTTTTGCGTTACATCGTATAGTTCAGGTGTCGTTTTCGTTATTTAGACCGTTCTCGTTTGTGAGTGTCGCCTCCTTCGGCGCTAGAGAGAAACTTTGCATGATGGCAGAAATCGCGACGACAGTTAGGAAGGTTTTACTGGACTGGAGAAAAATATTTTTATTTTTTAATTCAATCGACAAAAAATTTTATTTCCATTAAATCACATATCTGTGCTACGTATGATGATTCTAGGCCATTCATATTTCTAATGAACTGTCCAATTTTAATATCTCCCTATTCCGGTCACGAATCACATGCCTTGCTACAATATTTATATTTATACGTATATATAAATTAAATATACTATAATATATTTATATATTACAAACACGTACACTAATCTTTGAGCTATTTTGTAAATGGGGAATTAATGTCAATCAATATACTAACTTCCCAACGGATTCAAACAAAATATGTCAAAACTTAAATTTATTAATTAACACTGTCATATAAGCATATTTACAAAAAATTATTTACTGTTTAGTTGTGTTTAAATATTAATTTTAATTTATGGAAACTTTGTGTCCCGAATTTAAAAATTAACAAGATTACTCAAGCATGGAATCTCATTTAACATATCTGATAGAAAATATATTTAATTTTCCGATAAATAATTAATTTTTTAAATTTATTTCCTTCATATTTTACTCTCTAATATAATTCCATGTATGTGAACTTGGTAGGCCGAACTTTATGTTCATGTAAATTTATGTTAATATGTTAAAACACTACAAACTGTTAGACTGACTTGTAGGCCTACTTCCAATCATCTTTTAATAAATCTTCCAACATACATTTAGTTAGTTTCAGTGCTGTCTAAATTGTTATAGAATCATTAACGCTTTTAACGCACTGAAAACTGTATGCATGAAACTATACGAAACCCAAAAAATAATCGAATACACATACGTATGATTATCTTCTCACATTTTCATGTCGATTCGACTTGTCTATGATTTGCATATGCACGCTAGGTATTCAAAAAGTTTTTCCAAACATCTCTTAGCGAAACACAAGGATAAAAAGTAATGCAATATTGTGGTTGGTGCGTTTTAATTAAGGTTTATTTAAAATTATTCACTCTCGCAGATTTTCGCAAAAGATCTTACAATTTTCACATTAGTTAGGAAAGTTATTGACCATTAGTGTTCTTTCCTATTTACTTACTATTCTGTTTACACATTTATAAGACATAACAATTCTGCACAAAACATTTTATAGAAAATTTTAGCTCAAATACGGTAAAATTATAAATATTTATCTGTAATTTTTCCTTTGGGCGATATGAAAGATCACGTTTGTCGTGTCACTTCAAAGAATATTTTGGTGGGTTTGTCGACGATCGGCGGTATCAGTAAGACTTTGTAAATGCTGAGGAAATAGAGAACTGTTATGCCACCTTAAGACAGATGTAGAGTTCAACTATATTATTGTGAAGAGCACAGTTTGTTTTTACTAGACCGAATAAACGATAATTTTTATTTATGAGTGTGACCGTGAAGGCAATTGTTAATGGCTTTTTTATACTAGCAGTCTAAAAAACTATCTGTAATGCAAATATGTATCGCATGGTTACTAAACAATGCTCAGTGATTAGTAAAATACTTCATGAAGTTGTTTCGTTGAAAACAATTCTAGTAAATTAGAAAATTTAATTTCTTAGTTTACATGATCAAACAGAGCTCTCTATCCTTACCCAGATCATTCTATGACTACAAAAATTGGTAACAATGGACTTACGTGGTAAAACAATAACCAAATATTTCCGTCTTAAGAGAACGTGGTACATAATTCAACGATAAAATCATTCATCTATAACTGTAGGTTTCTTGAAGTCGATTTGCAAAAATTATACAATAGCAATCATAGACAATAGTTTTAGCCCACGTTTTAAACAAAATTATTTCCAGTGCTACGAACTTCTGAGGCACAATCTCTGACACTGGAACCTCGTGCATTTAACTGCGGCGCAAGAGATCACGCGTAACTAATTAGTAATTCTGGATAAATATTTAATCATAAAGTTGTCAATTACCATTATCTAGGAATGTCATTGAGTATTTTATCAATATCGGCTTGGAAAAAAGCGTAGAAATCAATTGATGTTTTCAGCGTTTATTTATCTACCACGCTCTCTTAACATGTATTATTATAAAATACGATAACACATACGAGTTAACGCTCGTTACTTTGTATCTGAAGCATGGCCTATAGCATCTAGACAAGCACGGAAGGAAAATATACTACACGCAAGTATATAATCTTTTGTACTTAGGAAAGTTTATTTATACAAATAAATACCACTTTTGCTGAGAAGAAAATTAGATATATCAAGCGAAATTGATTACTGTTTGTGTGTTAGATCTTTGCACGCCTTAGAGCACATGTTTTTGTGGAGAGAAGCGTTTTAAAGACGCCAGGCACGGCGGTCACCAAATATCTCAGAGAGAGAGAGAGAGGTTATGCAAAAAGTTTCCGTGTAGTAGCGAGAATGTACGGTAACATAGGAAAGAGGGGAGGAGGAGGGACGGCATGATCTGATACCGCACAGCGTGACGTCTGAAATTCGCGGTCGTCCGTCCCGCTTGAAGAATGGCCGCCGCCTTGCGAACCCCCCTCGCGAGGCCACTATTGCTCTTTTCAGCGGGGGTCGGGCCTGATTTAAGGTCGGGCCTGATTTATGCGTGCCGCCGTCTGCTCACGCGACTGTTCCTCTGCTCATGCCACACCCACCCCTCTGACCCCGTGTCACAGGGCCTCGACCCCTTATGTCAACTGTCGACCTCTCTCTACTTTTACAAACACATCTGCACCACAAGTACCATGCCGCTGAAAATTCTGCCTTGCGTCTTTTTCAATGGAACATTTTTTTTTTCGTAGTTTATCCAAAACAATCAATTTGAAATCGAGTTGTCAAAAGAATCGTTTCTAGAACTGTTAAGAGTTTCCTCGTATAACGCGGAGTTCTAAGCAAAAGGAAGTTTGGTTTTATATACATGATTATTTTTGTATATCACTTACGAAGTATTTTCTTTATAAAAGTACGATAAAACTTTGTAAACATAATATGTACGAAAATGTTTACTGCATAGCTACTCTTGAAAAAAATAATTTACAATTGTTACTAAAAAAGTGTACATCCAAGTACCTATATAGGTTTCCCGTACCTGTACATGAATGACATTATTCTTACCATAATTTTAAGAAACAGTTTTATTCATACTAACGTTGTTAAACATGTGTTACACAGAGATACTGTTGATATTTCCAGATACTGTTGTGATAAATGTTCCATGAATAATAACCTGTTACCGTTAAGATTTTTTTTTCTATTTAATAATTCAAAAGTACATTACAACGGCACTCTAACAGGTATGTCTTGGACTCACAATTAAGAGTAAATCCTTAGGAATTGTTAATAGGTTTACGTGTTTATTTTGAAATTTCATATAATTCGGTGATCGGTATTCATTCGTATGAAGATTTTTACGTTCCATACGAGGCTGAAAGGAGAATCTAAGCGTACCTTTCAAAAACAGGAACCAAGCTAAATCGTTATTTAGTATTTATTATTATTTAGAGGATATTCCGAACTCATAGACATAATATCCATTGAATGAGTTATTTGATTTCTTAAGGAAAATTATAAAATTGTTCATGAAGGTTGCACATTTATAAAATTTTCATTGATTAAATTTTTACTTTTACAAATAATACGTATACATACCTAACATTGTGCCAAAAAATAAAAGAATACAAGTTTAGTTACGTATAATTTCAACTGTTCCTTAGATTATGTTTGCTACGTATTTAATATTTCAGTAACGTTACAGTGTTAAATTAAACTGGTCTAAGTTGATGCATTTGCAGAAAATCACTGAAAGCAGTTTCAGGACTGTTTTGAAATTCAACCCCTAAGGGGGTTAAAAAAAACAGAACGCGGTTTCAATTAATATTATTTACCTCTTAAACTTGTAGACATATCGAGATGATTTTTGAGTAATCAAGCTTACGTAAATACCTAAATATTATCTCATGTTTTTTCAACTCTACAATTTAGGACGTGCAAAGAAGTCAAATGTTCCAAAAGTCCCAAATAGCAGGTATGACCACGGATAAACATTAAAATTGTTACTTTTTGGCGTCCTAGTGATGCGTACACCTTTTTTTAACACGAGCCTGTATAATACATAATAATTTATTATTCTAACGACCTATCTTGACATAGTCGTTTGGAACTCTGTTAGAGATTTATGGTTTGAATTTTTTGTAAAGCAATGCGACGGGGAATTACTGATATTATATAGGCTCGTATCAGTGGCACCTGGCAGAAGAGTTGAAGGTCTATTTGACTTAAGAAAATGCAATAATGGCTTTTGCCATTATGGGGTAAAATGTGGTAAAATATAGTTTCCCTTATATACTCGATATATCATAAACATGATAAGGTATTGTTATGATTTTCAGGTGAAATTGCCATAAATGTTTTTCGCCATGTCCTCAATGTCTCGTTATCACGATACAGATTTTCCTTCAGAAATTATTTGCAGACAAATCTGCAGCCTGAAGCTGGTAATAGATAAATTTCTTTCTCAGCTAAGCGTTAGCTATAAGCCAACCATCAGCGCACAGGGCACGTAACATCTGGTTCTGTAGGGACATCTAGACAAGTAGTGGGATCATACAGGGGTAAAATGCACTGCTTCACACAAATATTAATCATCGACAATATGTTTTTAATTTAATGTCGCTGTCGTGTCTCCTATATGTTTCTTTTTTGTGGCAATAGTGTGTCATCTGTTTGAGGTACTGAGGAGTGATATATAGGCGTAATAAGTTCTCTGAAATAACCTATATGTATTGAATATTTTAGCGACTTGTCTACTACATTTAACTACACTTGCAATTATTACAAAAAAAAAAAATAAATCTTAGTAAACATTTCGTAATTTATATTTTTCTATACTATCTGCATACAAATAAAATGTTAATGCACATGGTTAAAAAAACGTTAAACAGTTCAAAGGAAAAAAATATAAACTTTTTCCAAGATCTGAAAATTTTGTTGCGTGTTACCAAGATAAATATTTATGAGAATAAAGAATTTTTAATTGTTTATAGTTTAGTTTCGTAGGGTCGCGAACACATTTTCGGTTGGAATTTTTGTATAATAATGATGTTGTAAAAATAATGATCTGTTGGTGTTCCCCAAAATATCTCTAGAAAACTAGTCTCCTGAAAGAAATCTTTTCTTCTTGTGAAATATCACGGACTGGGATCCATATCGTTTTACAGTAAATTTCAGATAATTTGTTATTGCGAAATTTTTATATGCTGGTGCATAAAATCTGTTAAAAGTGTTAAGGATGGGATGCAATTTTACAAACATTTCATTGAGTGTTTTACAGCAGTGTGTTTGCTGATAGCAAAAACACACAATCGGTTGTAATTTTCAAATGAACACTCATTTTTCTTTATTAGAATAGTCGGAAATTAAAGAGACAGAAACTCGAAAGACGTCCCATTGTGAAGGGAAAAACTGGCAATAGTAGATAAATTAACACATTGACATATTACTTATTTCTTAAGAACGTCAAGAATTTTTGAACAAGAAATAAGTGTGCTAAAGCTGAAACTATACAGCAAAATATTATTTATGTAAGTTACAATTTCATCAAATCCGTCCACTTCAATAATATCGTGAAACAAATACAATTATAATAATCAATCCATACAACGAAGCAGTGGACATACTGTTACGAAATGTTCAACATTATTTAATAAGAAATTATCTGGAGTAGGCCTAATACTAAAGAATATAAAGCTAATGAGTGTTCGCGAGTGACGAATAAGTTTGCCTGAGGCCGAGATCTCTTAATCTCCTTAGTCATGTGTGAAGGACGTTGGGCGTGTGGTGGCTGGCGTCTAATCCATTGCATGACTATGTTGTTTACTTATTTAGTATTTTAAGTTTCCCTTAGGAGCTTAACAATTGGTACAGATACAAGGAGTAAAGGAAAAAAAATTGACCAGGCCTGTACCAAGGTTTGAATGAGAACATTAAACCGAAACCAGGATGGCCCGTTCGGAAATCGAACATGAGTTCTCCCGAATTAAAACAACTGCTTTATCACTGCACCGGCATGTGAAGTATGATTACCAAGCCTATTCAAAAGTGTTTCAAAATCGAGGTGAGTCATGAAATTCCTGTAGTTTTTATCTCCTATGACTGATTTTATGATTTAAAACACAAATCTTCATTGTTGCGAGATATAAAAAAACATCAAAGTATGCTGTTAAACTTTTTATTATATCTGTCTGTAGAGAAGGTTACAGTGGAAAACATAACAATACCTTATACGTTTCTGACTTCAATAATATTTTGTAGCGTTGTAACGAAACATGAGAGGAAACAAAATTCCCATCCTTGCAGTGTCACCCCTCGTGTTCCGATTTAGAATTCCCTTCACGCTGCGGTTTGAAAAGCAACCTGGAGAATAAATAGCCTCATCTGAACCCCCAGGCAGAGACGCATTCGCCTATTACCAACATCCCCAGGACTCGTGTCCGTAAAGTATGCCCTCATCCCAATGATGTGTGGCGGCGCCTGGGGCGACAACAACGCCATCTCGCGACAGGAGAGCTCGAGTACATTCGGCGAGAGTCCCCCTTTCTCACACTCTGTCCCAACCCTTCAGTAGTCCGGGCTAGCTCACTCACCCCGTTTCCAACCCCCGCGGCACTGCACGTATTTCCCGGCCTCTCCCATCTGACGGGAACATATGCCGCTCTCCTGCAGGCGCGGGGGGAGGGGAGATTAAGATAAATACGATGCCGTCGGAGGAAAAGCCTTCCGAAGAGGGTGAATAAACGGGAAAGAATGGATCTCGAAGGAAGGCTCCGCGCGGAGCAGTGTGATGTACCTGCGCGAAACAATACAGCGCCGGGACATTAATACGCGTATTTCCGCAAAGAAATTGGAAATACCCTCATGGCTCGGGCCAGAGAGGGCGAGACGAAATAAATGGCAAGAGGATGGAAATGCCTGTTCGCTGGTTTTTGGGTGGGCGTGGTGGCCAAACCGAGAGGATATTAAATTGGTGCTGTTTCAGAGTCGAGGATGGGCAAGCCGGCGTAGAACAAAACAGAAGATATATTTAACAGTGCATCCAATACAGGGATGCGTGTCGAAGGTAGGTATATGTGGACCAGGGAACTGGAGACCTGCGTTCTGCCACAGAAGATGTTGGTGTACAGAATAGAAACGAAGATATTCTCCTTTATCAATGATATTTTTTGGATAGCATTTGAAAACAGATTACTTATGCAACTTCACTGTCTTTCTAGAGCAGGTGATTCCTCTGAAAAGGCGGATTAGTTTCTCAGATATATTAAATTTTTTTATTATTCACGGTTATAATGTTTTTCTTTCAGTGTAAATAGTAGCACGTACTCGTTGTTAAATTTTTTTATGTTCTTATATTATATATACAGCGAAAACTTGTGTTTCGTATTCTGTACATGATATGACTTTGTATGCTTTCACTTAACGTCATCACTAGGTGTACAAGAACTTCATGTTCTTACTAGTCGATAGGCTAAAATCCACTGTCCTCTGCTCATTTGAACACACTCCGTTACATTATTGATTCTGGGCTTTCGTATCTTTGTTTGCCCGCATTACAGGCTATGAATTGTATATTTTACTGGTGACCTATTATCATTTGTTTAAAAAATCTTATAGGCGCGCCAAACATACTGAATGTTAGCCGTAACAGTTAATTATGCACTAGTAACCTGTAACCCTGTTTATTAACAACAAAAAAGACTCAGAATTTGAAAGTCTCTAATTAGTTTTTACAAGTTAAAGTTTAAAATAATATCTGTATCAATTCTATGTGACTAACATATTAGTGATGCATAATTTTCGAACACTGAAATCAATAACTATTTATTGACAATTTATTCATTCTTTAACGTTCTCATTTTCGTCCCAGTCACTACCGTACATAATGGTGTTTGCTTAAAACGAGCAAAACTGAAAATATAAAACAACTTTAACTGGTTAAATGTTTCTGAATTACGTCATTTTATACTGACGTAATGGGTATCTTAGGATATAGATGTTTCAGTACACCGTTTAAATTAATGTTAATTGAATATTATGAAGTTAACAGGAACATTTTGTTGCATTAATTTCAAGGGGTTAGTTTGTTTCACACATAAAACAGATGAACTAAAGAAACCAATATTCCACATTTTTCTAACACGTTTACCAGTGGTTTGTTGCCAGTTAGGGCTGCTGCTGTCGAGAACGGTACAGTTACGGCATTGTATACTAGCCTGAAACTACAGACATACGCAGTTCTACAAGTGTCGCATAGAAGTGAGTGAACATAAAATGTTCTGTAGCAAGTAGATAGTTCATCAACATTAGTCTACGGTGCGTGCATCTACACATGTGCACTGGATGGATGTGGAAGAAATTAAGAGGTCGCTTAAATAGATAATTATTTAAAACTACGAGTCCAAAAAATATCCGGGCAAGAGATGCAATGACAGAGAGTTTCACGGCAGACCTCAAATGTAGTAAAACAATTTTTAGCAAAAAAATTACACCGACTTCAAAAAATTCTACTATAAAAATGCACTAAAAAGTAAAAAATAATTACGTTTTTTAGACTACCTGGAATACTATCATTTTATTAGGACAGTAGTATCTGGTGTATCTTCCAAATCCAAGATCCAATACCAATGAAATTAAAAAGGAACCGCTTTGAAAATATCACCTATCCAACAAAAAAAAAAATTCCAAATCTGTTTATAAATGACACAGTTCTGAGGTAACAAACATAAAAAAAATTTCAAACGAATTGATAACCTCCTCCTTTTTTGAAGTCGGTTAAAAGTAGGCGAACGCCAGTGAGGAATCTCTGCTGGACTGTGTTTAAGTGGACCGCTTCGCTGTAGTAAACTACGATAATGATACGATTACGATACTGCCGAGAGTGAAGTGTGGTGAAGCTGCTGACACTAAGCTGCTTTTCCTTATGATTTTATACTTTATTCCTCCGTAACGATGTTCCGTAGTTTACATCGCACCACAATAAACAGTTGTTGCTTCGCAGCTTGCTTGTCAGTGAGCTCATTAAGTTTGATTTGACAAGACATTGTGGTCGTTACTGAACTTCTTCGCGCCCTGATAATGTATAGCGATATGCAAACGCCATAATATAATACGACAGCATAACACACGCCTCTGCCTGAAAGCATTTAGTATAGACACACATTATTTGTATCTATATATCAATGTTATGTGCTTGTGTAACTGCATCGTTCATGACACTCAAGTACGCGTATTTTGTATAATTTGCGTAGTTACATGCAAACGCATAATATACTCTAAACTCCAGTTGCGTTACAAAGTATTCGTTAAATTTAAATTTTATATGTCGCTACGCAATAGTTATGAGGCTAAATGTTTTTATGAAAGGAATATTAATTTGGGGAAATGTCTACAAGTTCCAGCACGCTTGTTACAAAACTAACAATAACACGATATTTTATTTTTTTTTAAACAAACTGTCTTAATATTGTTAACTGGAGATATTCGGAGTAATACACAGAAAAAATACGTCTCTCTAGTGCTGCAAATAATTCACAGAAATTCTACTTTACTACAAACACACAGTGCTGGAATCACCGACCAAGCCTTTTAACCAGAAACTATACAATACTTCTGCTAGCAGGATAACTTCCTGTCGAAGAGGAACCATCGATCAACTCGGTGACTTCACAGGCAACAAGAGAAAAGCCGGCAGACGTAGGAGAGATTGTCAGTTGTCTGACCACTTGGAGAATCTGGCGAAACATGAAAATGTCTCTTGGTGAGTTCTTCGCGTTCATTCTTCGCTGATATAGCAGTGTATACTATCCAACTGGTTCAACTGTCTCAACTTAGGAGACCTTGCCTGGCGTACAGAACAGTGATGAAGTGTTATACGTGTGTGTCCTTGTGTTCTTTTATACACGTAACTGCTACATTTTTTTCCGATACCTTTATCTGTTAAAATAAAACACACTTCAAACAGCGCGAATATACATTTTAAAACTTAGGCTTGACAATTGGAAGTTTACTTCAGGCTCCTCAATGAAGTTAAAACTACTTTTTTTTACTTACGTATCAGAAAACTATATATATATATATATATATATATATATATATATATATATATATATATATATATATATATATATATATCTGACCTGTAGAATATAAATAAAGAAACACTCGTCATATGTTTCCCCATACTTTCCGCAAATAAATTTTAAGGGTGTGACATAAAAATAAACCTGTTACAAATAAAATATATAAATTTTTACGGTCAAAGGCGTATAATAACATTGTAAATATTTCATTCATCAATGGTCACAGATATCTCGCGCCAGTTTAAGTTCACTTACCTAATGTTTATTCCTATATGTAACTTATTTGTTTTGTTTTTTTCGTCGTTCGATGGAGCTTACAAATTTACTGAGGACAACGGCCTGATCCGGTCCTGGGAATCGATATGTAGTGGTGGACTAGGATCAGTTTGTTGCCAGGCTGGAGGCCTTGATAGTGAAGAACAACAGGAGGCAGCTGTTTGGAACGGATGGATAAAAGTTTTTGCAATAAGAAGAACGTTTTCAACCTCCAGAGGAGAGGGATGTGCCTGCCGTCAACTCTTGGTTCAGGGACCGAGGATCCAGTCTACATCCGAAATCCCAGAGAAGGAAGGAAGGACGAGGCTAGCGATGCGGCCAGTATTCTTCCACATCAGAAATTATTGACTTCTGATCCTTTTTCTGCGCGGCGAAAACTTCGGTACGGTCGACTTTATCCTGACACGAACCACGCAAGAAAATCATCGACGAAGCTCTTAATGAAAACCCAACCATAAATTAAAAGCCTAATAATTCAACTATAAGCTGTGCAGACATAATCCACAAGGAAACCTGCTCTCTGGCAGCTGGTCGGCACAAACGTTGAATGCCTGCGAGATGCAAAATGTTTTAACATGAAAACTAGTGAACTAGTTTGTAGAGCCACTCTGATGCAGTTACGGCCAAATTTTTCTTCTTTAAAGGTTTCTTGTTTCATTCATCCTAATCTGTAAGCTTCCGTTGACACTTTCATATAAAACAGATTTATTTGTATTTTTTTTTTTCAAATCAAATACATCGTCTGTTAAAATCGGAAGCATATTATAGTTTCTTGTCTGATAGGTAAGTCAGTTGCTAAATGGAGATATTATCTATACGACAGCGGTTGCTGTGTTTCAGCTCATGTTAATTAAATCAATAATAAACTATATATACACACAACACATTATATCATAAGAGTAACCTGTTTATGTTCCGCAGAAATATGACAACTACCAACTGCGCTCAGCGAAATAAGGTGGTCCCTTCTATTTTTTTTAGAGCTTTATAATTGATTGTGTAATACTGTTCAAAAATATTTTAATTTGTATATAACTATTTCGTTTAAATTTTAGTGAATTAGTTTTAGAATTTGTCATTGTTTACATCTGTGTTTATTTGAGTGTCACGTGTTAACATTACCTATAATACAATTATCTGAGCAATATGTTTCCCTGAAAACATGGTCGTTCACATAAATTATTATTTTAACTCTCGTGCTTTAGTTAAATTTTAAATTACCTATTATATTTTCTGAAACTGTTTGGTAACCAATCCTTTCACTACCTTTCAGTCGGATTCCTCAATCACGCAAAATGTTTAGTTTAACCCGAGGCGTGAAACATCCGTATGAGTATATGAAAACAACTGGTTAGTACTTTGAAAAGAGCACGTATGGAACGAATTAAAAGAAACAACTGTAGCAAATTGATTTATCAGTATTGAAATGGATTACCGAAAACGAACTACTGTTGCGTTTATTGTTAACACTATTCCTATTACACGGAAAAAAATATTTTGTGGTGGCCACAAAATTTTGTAGTCACCACTGAATAATTTAGCGTGTACCACAAAAATTATTTTGCAGGGAAAATTTTTCTTTCAATGTAGATTGGACAAAAATATAAATTTAAATAAGCTTAATTTGATACAAAGCAGAGCACCTATTTGAAATTTTTTGTGATAACCGAGTACAAGGTCTCTTTAAGCTAAACAATCAAAGTTGTTTAGAAAAGTAAAACGTTATTTAAAATTTGTGAAAATTTTTAGAAAACAATATCATTTTTGTTACTGAGATCAAGCTCAAGTTTTTGTAAATCTAGAGCCCTATTAAAACGTATGGTTAAAATGAAAAGAAAATGACATTGAGTACATAGCAAAGCATGTGAGAGACACCCCATAATGAATCATTTATATAAATATATACAAGTTTTCCAGTCACATTAATAACTAATAATATAATTAAAAATTCTGACATTACAATTAAATGTATAGAAGGAGAATTTGTATTCAATAGACTATGTCGTAAGTTTATTATTATTTGAGTTTGTATCTTAGCACGAAACCAGTGATGTATTATTTAATAGAAAAAACACATCAGCTCTAAGTCAGTTTTGTATGTCACTTAACGTTCAGAAGCTTACCGCACGTGAGGTAAGGGATTTGAGAAGCGCTCGTTAATTTGCTCTGAACCCTGGAGAATCCGTTTAAACTGTGCATAGGATACTAAAATCAGGCTTGGCATTTAAAACCCTGATCGAGTCTGGGTATTCACGATGTTGTAATGTGTGAGAGGGATTTGAATATTCCGCGGTTAATCGATGGAACGCGAGACTTTGCACGCGGAAAGAGACGAGTGTGTGTATATGTGTGTGCGCGCGGGGGAGTGCAAATGTTTATACATGTAGGAAACCAAACAATAGGAGTCCATCATTTGTTAACTGGTTTAATTACATCGGCATAATACTGGCAACCTCACATTTATATTTACTTGAGAGAGACTCATCCTCTCTTGTTACAAAAACCCTCTCTCATATTTTTTTTAATCAGAAACGAATTGCACAATGCGTATAAACTTTTCGTAGAATGAGATACGCAGCAAGAAAAAGTACGTGTATGCTTTACATTACAGGATTTTCAGTCACTTTAAAACGGATATCCGAAAAAAGATGTTGAGTTAAGTTCAGTCACATCTCTAAGCAACATAAGTCTAGTAATTTTACGATCATCTGTTGAGCCTAACTTACTGATATTTTTGCTACGAAAACTTAACGAGGTAACGGAAAAATTAGACATTTCAATTGACTTTTTTTTTTATAAAAAAATTTGATCCAAACTAAACTTGGATGCTTAATAATATGAATTATTTGACTACCATAATATATACAACGTAATCAATTATTTATATATTTACGGAGGTTTACGTGATATACAAAATTACATATTATTTGAAATTATATAAACCCTAGTAAGTAAATTTTGTTTCAATTTTACTGTCTTTACGCAAGTCATTATTGCACAAAAAAATTATTGGAGGAAGTAGCTGCGAACCAAATATGGAGAAAAAAATTTAGAATTACAAAATTATTTCGATGTTACAAACAGCAAATTGTAATTGCTGAAAAAACATCAAACCAGCTTTATCTGACTACGCAATTTGATTGAACTGCTTTTCGGCAGTTTACGCCGTTTAGTTTTCAAAACAGTGCATAATCCTAGCCGAAGCGTTCGTGGACGATCAGTTGTAAATCACAGGCGATAACACGACGTAGTTTTCAAACAACTGCAGTGGTGTTATTCCTGCCAAGCTTGCTTTTTTTTTTCTGGGAGCTAAATGTTTCTCTCTGCTCGCTGTCTGTTAGGACGGTCGCGCGGGGCGCATGACAGACGCGGAGGGCAAACGATGACAAATTGTTTGACATCTGCGCGTTCAGTCACGCCAACACACATTGCACCACATATGAAACCTCTCGCGCCGCCGCCTAAAAATATATTCGTTCATATTTACCCACTTAACATTCCCGAACGTTGCTCGGCCGTGACAACCTCAACATACAAAAAGCAATGGAAAGGAGAAGTAAGATAAATAGTTAGGCAGTTGGAAGCTTTCATTTCACCGCCTTTTAATGAGTGCTGGCACAAGAAACGAAAATAATTTAACTTAAATTAACTTCAACTGTTAAGTGTCTACTTGAAGGACTTAACGCACATACCAAAAATTTATATATTCTTGAATGATGCATGCGCTTAAATAATAAATTCATTACACCTCAATTTATAATATCGCCATTATCGCCCACCGCCATATTTAACCACCCGCGATTTTTCCGATGGTAAATTATTTTGCTGGCTATCTATAAAAAAGTTAGAACCAAATAGATTTCGGGTAGTTATAATTCGAAGTCTCCAATTAATAAAACCACTGTGGATAAATTTGCGAACTTTTAGGTAAAATTTATTGTGAGTATTTTTCAAAGTTCGCAAAAAAAAAAACATATTTCATAAAATGTCCGTCTTGCGTACTGCCCAAATAGTACCAAACGATAGTAATTTTTTTCTCAAGAAAGTAATCTCTATACTATTTTTAAAACGAAATCATTTTAACACAGTTTTTTAAATAAAACAGGTTGAAAGTTTATATTAAATTCATGCATGTGCGCCACTACTGGAATTTTGTTCGTTTAGGTATGCCCAACTTTGCTAAAGGACGTTTAAAATTTTTGTATTCTTGAAACTATCTATGAACTCTGTATTTCCAAAGTCAAGAATCCGCGAAAGCACAGGCTCATTTTTCCCCACACAGTTGTATTTCTGTAGCAATATTTTTACTCGTCTCAATGCAGGAAATGTATTTTTTTGTCGGAAGCCGATAACTTGAAATGTAGCTAAGCCTAAGCGAATATAATTTAACGTGTTAGTCTTTATCCTTGCACATGTAAGGTCTCCGAGTAGGCAGCGCCCTTAATAACGCGTTGGTGTTTCTTGACAGTAGTTCTTTGTTCTTCATTGTTACCGGCACCGAGTCCAGCAATTGCACTACTTTCAGCATGAGTAGTCAGGCTTCTTTCGCCCCTTGGCAGTATTGAGAATCGCCTCGTGTCCCCTACATAGCGAAGAGACGCAGTGTAGAGTGGCTAAAGCCTTCCCCTACACAGCACAGAAGGGAAAGTATTCTGCTCGAAGGATTGAACCGAGATGAAAGAAAGTTCACTTGTGTGGGGAAGGCGCAGCACACTTTTTTCCCCATAAATGCATCAAAAGCCTTGGGGGAAACAATGCAGCCCGCCCCTTGGCGACACCATCATATGGAAATGCTATATGATTAATTATACTTTATTGTGTCGATTAGAGCATTCAAAGTTGCTCTAATTTAAAAGAAATAACTACGTGAAGAGACGTTCCAGGTTCAACATTGTGGAGATGAATGTATCTACAAATCCGTGTAGGGAATATCGGCAGTGGAGGTGTGGTGTGGTGTTAGATGCATGTTTTTGGAGCATGAATGTAGTAAGAGAAATGGGCAGCTCGGAAGGGACACTTCACGTTCGGCCAAATATGGCTTAAACTGTGCGGAGGTTTGAGCCGATATTGCAAGGGAAATAAAATATTAGTAAGGCTTAAGATACGAGATTATGGGTGCCAGTGAATTCAATTTGCAATGCAGTGTTGATTGTGACGTAAATATTGGTCAGAATCAAGAGATCTGTATCGGATGTCAGAGGATTCGTGAGAAAAAATATTGAATCATAGGTGGTTCGGGATAAAGTGAGCACTCAAATAAGCCCTACTGAAGTTCTGTTTTCAACCGATTCGTATTTTTCAGCACTTAAGGGCTGACGACGGGAAATGTCTTACTTCTCTGGACACGTGACTTGATGTTTTCACGTGTGAGATACATTGTGCAGTCAGTAGGTACCTATATAGTTTGGTAAAAAAAGTTTATTAACAATGTAAAATAAAATTACGTCGCTTTCGGTTGGTTTGATTTCATTAGTGTTGTATTTTAATAGGGGAAATATTGCGTTACTTCGCTACCAACCGTACAAGCAGGATGGGGACTATCGGTAATGTTGAATTATAAGAAGTAACGGCTGGTGATATTTCTCAAATGTTAAATTTTTAGTGCTCACTTTATCCCGAACGACTTATACTATGCTTGAAGATACTCCGATTTCTTGTCTCAGTGGTTAGAGCTCCTGGCCAGAGTTCAGGGTCCCGGGTTTGATTCCTGGCTGGGGAGATGAAACTTAATGCTGGGCCTACATCCCGGTGTTTAGGTCTGGTTAACGTGTGTGATTCTTCAGCCCCAACACTACGGGAGGAAATGGCGAACCACCGCAGTATCCTCCTTCCGAAGTAGCCCCAAGGGCCTCCCTCCCTCGCTCTGAGACTGACAACTTACAAATAAGAATTGAAACGGCGTGATAAAATAGAAGAGGAAAATCTCGTACACAGCTACAAAATCGCAGTGTGTTTCGCACAAGCATGTGAACTACAGCGACTAAGTCACCGGTTTCCGCAACAAACAACCGTTCATGTATAGATCTGTCGGTCAAAAACAAATCAATTATGTTTGTCAAAACCGTTTGTTGCTTGTCGGAGGACACTGCGTTATTATAACTTACTTGCTTTGCCGAGGCCATAATTAATACTATGCTTTCTTGTTTAAACTGTTCTTGCGAAAATTATTTGCTTAAACTTAAATGAGAGTAGGTATCAAAATTATTTTTGGCTGTTTTGTTTAAGAAGATTTTTGCCTTGATCGCAATTTTTTCAAGGCAAGAAATTATATGGTTTTGAATAATAATTCAACTAACCAGAATTTCGGTAATTACATAATTAGCAAAAAAACCATTGTATTTATTGCCTTGAAAAGATCAGCCAACATTGACTTTCCAACAAAACTGCTAAACAAAATTTTTGGTATCGGTTCTTGTTTAGGCATAAAAAATTAATGTCACGAAAAAGTAAAAACAGGAGATCATTGACTTCATGCGGTGATCTACATCAAACTATATTTATTGAAACATGTGTCACTTGGGATCAATGTAGTAAGGAGTATACACGGTAGACTAGGAAAATAATACTGTCTAAAGCGTGTTTAGTATGCCGTGAACTAAGAGCCTATATCATCTAAACCAATAGTACTAGCTGATCAGGCAGATGTCTTTGTGACGTAAGTTACACGGTCTCTCCAACTATCATGGTTAGATGTTTTAAATTCTGTTTCTGATGTAATTAGTTTGCTGTGAACTTGATTTTGGTACCCTATTTTTTGTTGTATTGTAATATTAAACTATGTCCCCTTTCAGACCATGAAAGTTGAAACGGCAGACTAATGATTGACAGGCATACGTGGAAGATATGACTCTAAACTCATCCCCTGTAATCACTCAGGTTGATAAAGTTTACAAAAGTAACGTGATCTTTTTTATGAAAAATATTAAATGCCTTACATAACATACATAACATATGTCATGTAAATTTATAAAACAGAATAACTGTCAATTATCATCACATCATCCCCACCACCTGTCTAACTTTTTACACTCACAAACGAAAATAAAAGAGTATAATTAACTAATTGAAAAAAAAACTTAAAATTCGAAATAAATTTTGTGAAATAAGAGGTAATTGTACAGCATGTTTTACACAATGTAATTTCTTTCTAATTCAGGAACAGTGCATTAAAAAATAATTAGTTTTTTTTTATTTCGTGTAATTTGATGCAGTACGTTGGCCTTCGCCAATTTAAATTGAAATATTTTTATGCGCGGTCACACAGATGTGACTGTTCCAACTGAACAACTCCAAAAGAAAATCGTCATTCTTTTGATTCGAACAATCGTTGACCAAACATTAAGTTACTTGTCAGCCGTGTCTCTGCGAAATTACAGTCTACAACTCACAACAAAATTTTCATTTCACAGGTGTGTCTGCTGGTATGTAAGTGTACCCATCTCATGTTTACAATGAAAATTTTTCTAGACGTTTTCATAAGATTCAATAATTTTAAACCATAACCTTCATTAGAGTAAAATTTCACTCGCTCCACGAGTCGTTCGTCATAAAACTACGGGAATCTAAGCGGCAATACCACAATTTTATTAATGTAACGTTTTATGTCGAACGTTAAACTCATCCACATAAGTTATATAGGCAACATAATGTATTGAAGTCAAAGTGATTTTTGCAACGTTAAAGGTTTTTTATTGTGTTTACAGTAATACTTATGTCATTAGAGATGCATTCTAACATAATCTTTGTTATGCTTTATTTAGAGTGATGTAATATTATTGAAAAGAAGATTTATTAAGTACAAAGTGTACAAATTTTTACACAAAATTGCCTATGTTACGACCAAGAAAGTTATGTTTTGAAGAAGTTATACATATATAATTCACAAATTTTATCGAATTAGTTCACTTCCTTTGTTAATAAAATCAATCACTGCTATTGACGTAGTAGGATTACTCGCTGACATGATGATTGGACGTGGGTAGGGTGAGAGAGATCTGGAAAACATAGGCGCGAAGACTCACGTAAATGGGCTGTGTGACAGTTTCCAGGACACGGTATATTGAAGCGCATCTCTAGTTCAATCTGTGAGGTGACCAAAAGCGTTCTCAAAGTGTTACTTGAAAACATCTTCCAAGATGCAATCATAAACACTGAGCACGTCAGGAAGAAAACCTCTCCGTAATTATTTCTTGTGCGCCTTTAAAAGTCAAGGCAGAGCTCTGTGCAGCTATGGAGGTTGCGATGATCTTTTTCTGCTATCCGAAATATAGTACGCATATAAATTAAATTACTTAAATATTTTCAAGCCTTAGAAATATTTTACTCACATGAAATAAGCATTTCTTTAATGGTTACAATAGCATTAATAATTTTTTCCCATCCCTGAAACATACAATTCTTTGATACACCTAATCCTGAACACGGAAAGCGTACAAACCACGTGATACATTTTGTAGTACAGAATAAACATTTTTCGTCAAATTATGCCATAATTTGTATAGAATATTTTTAAGGGTAAGTTGGAAACTCCACCAGTTTCATTAGAATTTCTTTACTCCTAAATTCTCCGTTTCCTCTAATACTCGACAAGGTAGTGCCGCGTACAAAATGTATGTAGAAATTAGGAGCTTAATATTTAGTCAGGACAACGGGGTCATTAGAAACGAAATCAGTGGCACAAGACAATAGGAAATGGGGGGAAAAAGTGTCGTTAACTTTATTAAGTAATGAAATCTGAATTAACCTGATCTTTTTTCGATAAGCAGTTGAAAACAAATGTCATAAAGGCCAGATAGATAATCGAAAATGGGCCTTCCGAATATAAGTACAGTGTTTTCAACACAGCTCCATTTTGCTCGTATTAGCTTTCAGCAGTTTGCCACTGAAATATGAAACATTAGAAAACAAAATTGTGCAGTTCCCAAATAAATATTAGAAAGAAAAATGTTTAGTGAGGAAAATGGGAAAGGCTTTATTACAACACAAACACATTATTATTTTTATTAGTTAACATTTGTGAAAATGCCAGAGCCGTGGTGACATTTGCATCAGGAACAAGGACAAATATTAAGCGATTTCAAACGCGCTGGTGATATTTAAGTCGCGTTTGGCAGTAAAATGTTATTTTATCGAAGTCCTGCGTTTATTTTGATGGAACTTACACGTTTTATGATAATTATACTCGCCTATACAGTTGCACACACACACCCACTTTATTTTGCAGTCCCTGTCACTTCGTATTGTATCTTTTATAACCGGCAAGATAAGGCAAGTTGGTGTAGTTGCTAATACCCTACAAATTTTAAAACGTCTATTTTCAAATTACTTCACATTTAAATCATTAATGTAACATTTCGCCTTTGTAAAATACTCCCGGTCACTTGTAATAGCAAGTATTCAAGAAAAGTATCCTACATTTCTTGTGTGAGATACTAAATCTTAAAGTCTTATAGCCCTCCAATTCATTAACATATCTAGTAAACATATGAATTGAACGACAGACTTAAAAGTTTTCATTAGTTTCCTTAGAATGATACACTCGTTGTGAAAATTAGTTTTATGGTTAAAACTTGCTGCATGAAGATTGAGTAGTGACTGTACACAAGTAATTATTAATCATTTTATTATAGAGAAGTACGCTTAAAAACCTTTATTCTCAGAACCATAACACAGAGAATCCATCTGTCTGCTTTATGAGCAAACAATTTCACTGCATACAACAGTTACGATTTGCCTAACTTAGTCAAATCACGTATTTATGCTAACATTTTGCTTCAGTCTCAATGATAAATTGTTATCTTCAGTATTGAGTAGATTATCATTTAATGTCGTTCTACTTTGACTTAAGAAATGGGGTTTTCTTACACATACTGCGTATTTTAACACTGCTTTATTTGTTACGGTTTTTAAATTATTTCAGTACTGCAAAAATTGTGTACTTTGTCTTAGCAGAAATTTCATCCAAACCATGTTTATTTCCGTTATTTGCAAATAAAGCCTTACCTTAAACTTTACATATGCGAACAACAACCAATGCTATAATTAGTAAATGTGCTTGGGACTGATTAAATTGATTGATTCGTAACAGGAAACAAGAACAATGAAGCCCATATGCATGTTTGAAGCACAAAATTAAAAACATTATTTTGCGTTGTATAAATCAGAGGTCCTCATTTCTCGAGAAACATAAAAAGGAGGAGATTTGAATTGGTAAAAAGAACGCGCACTTTACACAGTGTTCACGATGCTGAATAAACGACAGCATTCCCGCCACGGCTGCATACAGCTGTTTCGAGCCAAAAGACTGGCTCCACTCTCACATTCGTTCACTCCTGCATTCTCGGAATAGTAGCTAGATACATTCACAAACGCTTGTTTGGATCCTCTCGAAGGAACTATAAACACCCTGGTGTCCTATCACCAAACACTTAAAAGTTAGTTGTCTTAAAATACCAGATGAGAAAGGACAGACAAATTACGGAAGTGGCTAATCAATTAAGAAGTCAAACATTCGCAAGTAACAATGATTCTTTTTGATCGACAACAAACGATTCAACAGAAAAAAACCGTAGGGAGCGATGGAGATTTTTACATTACGTAGAACAGAATACTTACTTAGCATCAGCTTGTTAATAAGTACACGTCATTCGGAATAAAGTGAGCACTAAAAAGTTAACCTTAGAAAAATATCACTAGCCGTTACTGTACATAATTTAACATTAACTATAGTTGCCTTACTGCTTGCGTTGTTGGCAGCAAATATACGCATTATTGTTCCGTGTATTTTCCTGTTTAAAATACAACAATACTGAAACTTAATTCAACCGAAATCGACATTAATATATTATTTTTAAAATGAATTCCTACCGACTGTACAATTTATCTTGCATGCGCAAATATCAAGTACCGTGTCAGAGAGGTTGGTTAAACATGTCCCGTTGTTAGCCGTTGTGCCCGGAAATATGTGAGTTGCAGGAAATATAACTTTAGCAGGGCATCTTTGAGTGCTCACTTTATCCCGAATCGCCTATATTGAGCAGTGTTACTCTACGAGTCTGGTAAAATCAATATAATCTTAATTGTTTTCTAAAAACGAATTGTTGGTTCACCGCTGTTACATGAGAAACTACTTAGCATGCACACATTTTTGGCAGTTCTATTACACACAGGCGTGGTAAACTACAAATATTATTATAGTTTAAGTGGTAATGTCCCCTGCAAGGACAAACGCAGTTAAAACACACTTTGCGTATCACAACGGCAATAAAAATTCAAATATTAGCGTTTTTTTTTTTTTTTGCTTTTTTTAAAAATATTTTTATACGTTGAAAACGAAACAAACGTTTTCAATGACAGGTTGGTTTTTCTAGGACAGTCCCGTAACTTTCGCTCCGCCGGCGCCCAATTTATCAAATACACAGTAAATGTAAAAATCAAGCTGCTAACAACCGAATCATTCCACGCTATTAATTGCAAATACGACACAAACAACGGAGATAGAAATTGTCCCTCAGCTGAAGGTTCCAACTATAAAGGTACAGTACATACATACACACACACAAACGTTTGAGACCTCAGTACGCAAACGACACTATATTGATCCTTATGAAAAATCTTTCGTCAGTTGTCATGACTGGCCCATACCATATTATGTCGTGGATTTTAAAAGATATGTTACGCCTTGCATTACGTATTAACGGACATGTTTTACGTTACGTGTTTTAATCATAAACGGGCCTCGAATCAATTACTTTATGTAACTAATTCAAACAAAACGTTGTCCATACACATTTTGTAGAAACATGCCACGTAATATTTAACTCCCAGACCCGCTTATAACTGCAATAACGTTTTCCATCATTCGGATAGGTTTGTACATAGGTTACTAAAACATTTATCTAGCGATTTTCCATGTGGAACATGCGTGTATGTTTCTTTTTTTTTTTTTTTTTTTTAGCTTCATCGTGGCATAAATCACGAGTATGATAAAGCTCACAGAACTCTTTCAGAAAATGTTTAGTCTCTTGCCTATATTTCGTTGTAATATTTTAGTATTACAAGAATGTACTGCATTTCAATCGTGACTATGTACAAATAATTATTTTTGACAAATTTTAACAGCTCTCGTAAACCGCAATAAATCTTGATGTATGCATATAAATGTATAAATAAATAATTATATATATATATATGTATGTGTGTGTGTGTGTGTATTCCAGGTCAATTCTCATGCCTCACCAGTGTTATTTCTCTCCCTCTCTTAAATATTTGTATTTACAAACATATGACAATTATAGGTCTATATAAATAGAGACTTGGTGGAGTGAAAGAGACGATAGGATAAGGGCTAAGGAATTGACTTCGGGAGTTGATGCATTCAAGATTGAAGCGCGGTGTGTGGACACGTGACCGGCCTACTCGTAACACAGTTCCAGAGCAGAGCTCATCCACGACAACCCTGCCGGGTCACGGACGTCGTGTGTGGCATGTCGTGGTAGGCCTCTCACGCATGGCTTGCTCCAGCTCTGTGTTGGGGAGGGGGAGGTAGACAGCTGTGTGGCATGTCTCGACAGAAGCCAGGCGTCTGTCTGTGTGGTCCGTATCCTAGCACGCCCATCCTCGTCAGCCGAGCTCGACGTCAATTAAACCTGAATATTTAAGTTACTCCGTCTGGATAGCGCACGAAGGGTGCAGCAGGCCTCAGGTAAAATAACACGACACTTAAATGTGGTTTTGATATTTTACGCTGCTGACAAGACACCGACAAGTATTTTAGAGATAGCGGTGGTTCATATGCTTTCGTGGTTTTTACGCATTTTATTTTTTAAATTCTATCAAATGAGCGGATATAGTATATCTGTATCAGAAATGTGTTCAAAATCGTTTTTACTATGTAGTATGAATACATACTAACAAAAAAACAGCTAAAACTTTGATGAATTATCGATTTTAGTAATGTTTCTTTAAGTCAACAATCACCGAAATTTAACTTTTTTGTGTGTTTTTAAGAAAGAAAGTTGCATAGTAATACAACTTTTCAACACTTTTATTTTATACCTGCTCCCGTTTAGAATTGAAAAGAATTATATTCGCAAAACATCGTAACAACTAGCCCGCGGCCTTAAGGTGACCGCTTGCCCTCGCTGTTGAACCTCGCTACAGCAGCTTAGAAACAACCATTTATTTCTAAAACTGTTACACGTGTTTATAACATATCCACCTACGAAAAGGAAAAAAAAATATCAGAGAGAGATTATGAAGTAATTTCAAAAAAGTCACTCGCATTGGGAATACCATTCCCGAGCCCTCTAACATGGTTAAAATCGGACTTTTCGCACAGCTGTATCATAATCTACTCAGCTCGATACATTATATTTAAGCGGCTTACAGTGAAATTTAGTACAGACTTTCCAGTAATACAATCCCGTAGTTCCAGCGATCCAACGGAAACACTGCGGGCCAGTTTGTCGCCTTGCGCAAGGGGCGATGTGACATTGGAGCGCAAGTCATGAGTGGCTTTTACTGCTTCTTCGCTTGTGAGATTCTAGTGCGGAAAACAGATTAAGGCAGGCGACACCCTTAATACGTCACATCATTCAGCGGTGGATGACGAGCTGTTTCAGAGCACGGGGCACTTGTTCATACTACTGAACACACTTGGAGAACGCAGAATTACTAATTGCCACCCCCCCCCCCTCAGTTACAATCTGTAATGGGGTGCGACGCGAATATAAAAGCCTCTCACACTCAAGTCCATCTCCAACTCCTCGTGGTCAGGGCTGGTAACGTATGTGCTTGCGCTACGGCTAACGGAGTGAGGACGAAGGCCGGGCAAGTGGTGGCCCTCCTTTGTGCACAGGGAGAGATCCACGGCGGTTCTTTATTAGGCCAGTTTTTTCAGAAGCTGTTACAGAAGCCCCAGTCTGATGTGCGACCTACGAACAGGTTGTAGGTCGCCACTGAGGCACGCAGTATTGTCCTGCGTTGCGGATCTCGAGTAATGTTGATATGGAGAAGAGGTTCTGGGGCTCTGGAAGGTAGACACCTACTCGACTGAAAACTCAGATGTATGGTGTTTCGCAGGTACTCAGGGTACTGGCGTGAAGCCACAGCCTTGTGCTAAGCCAATCGCGGGTTGGACTCTTGAGTGGTAGTGGTTAAAACTTCTGGTTTGGAGAAGGCTTACAGGGTGCGTCCTTGGGTCGCTGGCCTGGTCTCCGCCTAGTGATTACACAAAATAAGACTCATCTGCGAAGCGATTTCGTAAAGTTTGGACATATCTCGCCCTTAGCAAGGTGAGTCAACTTGCAGTTAACTTTTTGTTGAAAGGTGAGATAGTGTTCACTGTCCGCCACGATTGGAAAGAGGGTGTAACCTTCTGTCGAGCGCATTCAACTGCTCTGTCGTGCATAACTGCGGATCTGGATTAGTGGCATGTTGAGCCCTGCCCACGGTCGTAGAAGAACAGGTCTGGACACTCGCCTATCTACCAATGTATTTTGCTTGACCGTTTTGTTGTTTGGCTGTAGTTGGTCAAGTTACCGAGAATATTGTGTTCTATTGGCGCTTCCGTTAGGGCGGTCGGACTCAAACTCCGTCCACTTTTTTTCCATTGTTAAATTTATAAAGTAAATAAAGATTGCTGGAGCCTTTTCTTACATTTGTGAGCGAATGAAGTATTTCATAAATTGTTGAAAATTACGTGTTAATAAATTGTTTATCTTAGTGGAAAGGAAGTGGGCGGAGTTTGAGTCCGACCGCCCTAAATGCAGCGCCAATAAAACACAATATTCTCGGTAACTTGGTGAACTGCAGCCAAACAACAAGGGGGTCAAATTTCCAGGCGAGTGTCCAGACCTGTTCTTCTACGACCGTGGCCCTGCCTCACTCTGTCCGGGACACACCAGGTTGTGGCGCACCTGTGTGTAATAAGTGCTGACTTCTCTACCCCTAATACAACTGTGTCTTTTGTTTTTTTTTTGTGTCATCCTTCTCCAATCGACTATAGTCCACTTAGGAATTAATTTTGTGCTGCTTATATCCGTTCTTGTTCTTGTGTCGTCTTCTGGGATATGACGAAATTCCTTTATGGAATTATTTGTATGTTTCATGTCTATTGAGCCATTGTCTTTTTTTTATGGGTTTGTCTGCAATACGGCAACTTTCGCCCGCCATGTCGTATGACTAAAAAACTTTGATGTTCGTTTTTTTCACACATATTTGTTGTAAACCATTATTTTATTTTAGTAGTCTAATATAAAGTTTCCATATTATGAATTGCAGTATTTGTGTGTGAATGTGGAAAATTCAATTTAAATGATGACGAAATTGCATAAACTGCGCTAAACAAAAACGGTTATTTATTAATATATTTAAAATCATCATCGCCGTCATCATAATCATCATCACACGCCTAATATATTTTTTAAATAGAAGTATTAAAGGATTGTAATAGTTAAAATACATTCAATAATTTTCTTTACTACAAACTATTTTATGTGAAATCAGAAAGGTGTCATCCTGTAGCTTAATATATTTACATTCACTATAAATTATTTTATTCGTATCGCTTCAATAGTTTTTACTTTAGATAATTAGCGAAAATAGCCAAATCGCTGATTTGACATGTACTTGTAGGAGAACTATGGAGCAGAAAAAATGTTTTATTTAGAGGAAATTACTATTAATGTAATGTGTAAGAATTGAACAGTGTTTAGTTAAATTAAAAAACTATGACTTTTAAAATTGTGAATTTTTCAGTGCAGGGAAGTCTATAAGTTCTCAGTGACAGGACTGGCGCGCTTGCACCTCGTCAGTTCATAGGGATCTGAAAAATTACGTTTTCTTTTGCCTACAAGCAGGAGCGCAAACATCTTTGAAGTATAAAATAAGGCAGGAATTGCCTTAACGGCACCAAGTAAAATAGATTTATTATTACCTAATTCTCATAATTCGCCAATGAATCTGCTGTTGTTGTACTGACTAGATAGCTCGCCTCTTACTTTTTTTATAATCCTACATGTTTAACGTCTCTAAAACGGAAATCATAGTAAAGTTACCTAACAGTTACCGTAAATTTTATTGATTCGTTGGCCTCATAAGAGTACGTGAAAGTAGGTACCATGTCATGTGTAAACGTCGCTGGACCTCAGACCAAGTCCAAGGGAATGCAGAAGACGTTCTTTACTACTAATGTCAATTGTGACGTATGTTCATAATACGTTTTAACCTTACAGTAAAACATATTCCCAGGAGAGTTATTTACGAAGGTCATAGTTTGGGCTTCTTTCAAATGCAACGTATCAGAAATGTCGAGTCTTGATTGAAATAATGTAGCCCATAATTTATTGTGAAAAAGAATTTTTCACCAAACTGTTCCTGTGCTTCATATCTAAGGACCCCTGTTATTCGTGAAAATAATTTTTGCCCAGTTCGATTCAGTGCTTTGCGTGCACGTTTGCTTCGTGTTTATTAGCAGCGTGTCTATATGAAGGGCAGTATCTCATTTGACTGAGCCAATTACATTAACGTCTGTGATTTGCCGGTAGATTTCCAAGACCCATGAGAGTTAAAATATCCAATCGCTGACCAAGAAGCAGAACTGCAGATGTGCACCAAAGACACCCAAACTAAGTGGTGCGAAATTCTTTTCGCGAAAAACAGGAGTCCCTAAGCACATATGCATCTCTGCTTCATGGTCAGTGATTGGATGTATTTAAATCTCAGCGTCTAGGGATTCTACCTGAAAATCACACATGTGTGGTGTCGCAGTAACCTTGTTCTGATTGGCACAGTCTAATAAGTGGTGCCAGGAACAGTGCCAGGAACCATTAAGACGAGCTGCACATGTACACGTCAGGCACTGGAGCAAGGTGGTGAATAAATTATTTTCGCCGAAAGTCACAGTTAAGGGGTATTGATCCCTACCACCTTGGATTTATCCGTTTCTTCTCAATAACGTCTGTTCCTGACGAAGTATCAACATTTTTGTCACGATAAGGCGTAGATACAAACTTAATCCGTTTTCTGTAATTGCTGGAACCATAATATATTCGTTATTTTGCAACGGGAAACAGCTGAAAAGAAAAAAATTGCTTTATTTACGGGAGCGACTACAGAGGTCGCAACATTAACAGAAACAATGCCATATGGATTCCAAAAAGTGAATGAAACAATAAACTATGCCTTGTCAGCGTGAAAAAAGTAAAACAATGTGTCTATTCCCTGATTTATAAGAAAAACCGTAAAACCGATCTGACAGGGATCAATCCCCCTTAAGAGGGCGTGGTACATAAGTCAACGCTAAAAGCATTTATCTATAACTGTAGGTTTCTTGAAGCCAATTTGTAAAAATTAAACAATAGCAATCCTAGACAACAGTTTTAGCTAACGTTTTATACATAATTGTTTCAAATGTGACGAACTTCTGAGGCACAATCTCTGACGCCGGAACCTCGTGCATTTAACTGCGGCGCAAGAGATCACGCGTAACGAATTAGTTGGCAAATAACATTATATAGGATTGTCATTGAGTATTTAATCAATATTGACTTCGAAAAAACCGTAGAAATCAATTGATGTTTTAAGCGTTTATTTATCTACCACCCACTCTCAAGAGGCACTCAGTATGGGCCACAGAGCCAAGGTTGACGCTAATACGGCGTATGTAAGGTGATGTATATATTCACCGGGAGAGGGTTCTGATATGTAACACGCGGTAGTGCTTTAAAACGTTGGGCCGGCGCCCGTTCAATCTCGTGGTCACCGTCCTGGGTGGCGCGAAGAGAACTAGAGAAAACACAGGGCCTGCTGCCTGCGGCCAGGCCAGAGTCAACATTCTCTGTCCATCCCACCTCCTGATGTCGAGGACGTTGCGAGGCCGCAGCCACCCACGTATTTAATCTCAGCTAGTGTCAAGTCAGACACAGACTCACTACTTCCCTTCTTAAGTGGGGAGTTCACAGGAAGTTTATTTATTTATTGTATAATGGCGAAGTTAAGGAATAATGTAGAGGAATAATGTTTATGTTTGTCCTAGATACGGCTCGTTTTATAGACTACATTGGAATTACTTTCTCTGTAATGAAAATTTTTCAGCTTTCATACTTTTTGTATAGCGGCAAATCAAAGCCCAAATTCGTAAAATACGAATTAATGCTAGCTAGGAAAACCAACTGACTTCGCGAAATAAAATAAATCACACAGAATAACGGTATCACTGACTACACCAAGACATGTATGACAGCCGCATTGATATTGTTTAAATAATGAATTTAAAATATAAAACGGCAAATTTTCTACACTTTTTAAAAATAAAATAAAATATCCAATGCTGTTTTATACTTGTCTCGGTGTAAATTAATTTATATCTCTCAGTCAATTGCTTTACCTTTCTAGCGTGAAACCGCTTCATGCAAATTTGAAATTCAACGTCAAAAACTATTAAAGCTAAATGATTTTCATTAATGTAAAAACAGTCACAATAAATCTCTATGAAATAAACCATGTGTCGTACATATAAAAAAATTAAACAATAAAAACCTTTGGTGAACTCCCTCGTAGCAAAATTTCCCTTCTAATAAAATCACTTATTTTTGTATTATACTTGAACCGTCGGGAATATACTGAAAAAAAAAAAAAAAACTTGACATTTATGACTGTACACGTACTTCCCACGTACGTAAACGTTATAAAGTACTATATATTTTTATAAAAAACGCTGATAATAACTGTAAATGTTTCGTAACTGTGATTTACTTATTTAGATGTAACGTGCAAAATAAAAATTTTCAAATAAATATGAATTGATTCTTTGGTCAGGTATAAATAACAAAACAATTTAGCGTGACGGGTGATCTTAAGAGATGTCAACAAAGCTTGTAATCGCGAATCTTCCATGCGAATATCTTGAATAAGGCTTTTCTGCTGTGGTAGGACTACTTCTTAATTAAGAACATTTGATGGAGAATATGTTTCGTTTAAAACAAGTACGTGTATTAAAAGCTAATATTTACAACTTATTCCTTTAAGAGGACGTGGTACATAATGCAACGACAAAAGCATTTATCTATAAATGTAGGTTTCTTGAAGCCAATTTGCGAAAACTAAACAATAGCAATCCTAGACAATAGTTTTAGCCAATGGTTTAAACAAAATTGTTTCCAGTGTTATGAACTACTGAGACACAATCTCTGACGCCGGAACCTCGTGCATTTAACTGCGGTGCAAGAGATCACGCGTAACGAATTAGAAATTCTGGATAAATTTTTACTCGTAAAGTTGGCAAATACCGTTATCTAGGATTGTCATTGAGTATTTTATTCATATCGGCTTCGAAAAAAGCGTAGAAATCAATTGATGTTTTCAGCGTTTATTTTTCTACCACGCACTCTTAACATAGATTCACCATTTATTGGCAGTGTTTGCAAGTTTGGTAGCCAGAAACCTTTTGGTGGCAGCCTGGGTAGACGCGCACAAGTTAGGAATCAAACAATAGTAAATTTGCATTTTACTCATTAATTGGTTCTTGCCTCATTTGTAGAGACGTGCACATTTGCGTTATTTTTTCGTGACATGCTATAATTCAAAGGCCTATGCTGAGCGGAACTCGCTAAGTGAAGTTATTGGATCCACACTTTCGTATCTTCGTGTGCCCACATTACACGTACGTGAACATTTTACAGTTGACATTTTATCATTGTTTAGATAAGTTCTTCTGGCTCGCCTCAGAAACTGTCGGCGAACAGAAGCAGTCAGGCGAAAACACATTAGCTGTAAGTCTTCAGTTGACGAAAAGACCTTCACAATAAATTAGTACAATAGTATCCGATTACATAAACATATTTATAGAACTCTTAGAAGCGAATGAAGTATTACAAGTTTTTTCTTCTATAAAAAACACACATACGCGTACATAAATGAGTAGATTTTTTCCCCTATATATAAGATTAACTATTTCACTGTCAAAAACCATTATTCATTTGTGTCGTGTCGTGTTTTACACGTCCACGAGACGCCAATAAAGTATTCTAAAAAGTGATTAAAGGGTTTTTACAAATGCACTCTCTTACGAGGTGAAAAATCCTGTAACGTGTTTTAGATAAATCCTCTATATCTACCGAACCCATCGAGATATACAGTGAATTTTGGCTTCGGGATGATGATTACAGAAATGATCGCAAAACCGTTTTATGATTTTTTGAAATTCGACTCTCAGTACTGTTCAGGAGTCACATGTGTTTTTTAATGAATGGTCGATTTTGATTCGACTGAACGGTCTACCGTCGTGATTTGCACTTCAATTGGATACTTATACAAATATCTAATATGTTAAATTAAATTGTTTCGAAATTCGACACCAAAAAGGGTGAAAAAGCACAAAACTTGTCTTCCATCAACCCGTGATATCTGGCTAACCAGCAGAGATTTGAGGTGTTGTTCGCGTCAGAGTGATGCTTACGTAAGTATTTGAAAAATGATATGTACGTATTTTTACTTTATAAGATATCTTGATTATTAAGAATATAACTAAGTTTGTAAACTTTTAAGGCAGACGATCCGAAAAGCAAGTACGACCAGCGAAAAATAAAATTATAGGGAAGTTTCACTCTGCAGAACGGTCGTAGAAATACAGGTCTGGATACTCGCCTATCTTCCAATGTGTTTTGCTTGACCCCACTGTTGTTTGACTACAGTTTACCAAGTTACTGAGAATGTTGTACTTTATTGGCGCTCAAACTCCGCCCAATTTTTTTTTTCAGTGTTTACATTATGAAGTAAATAAATATTGCTTTAGGATTGTGAGCGAAGGAAGTATGTCATAAATTGATAAAAACAATACGTTTTGAAAAAAATTGGGAGGGAAGTGGGGAGAGTTTGAGCCCGACCGATCTGACTGCAGAGCCAATAAAGCCTAACACTCTCAGTAACTTCGTAAACTGTAGCCAAACAACAGTGGGGTCAAGTTTCCAGGCGAGTGTCCAGACCTTTTCTTCTACTGCCGTGCCTACAGTAACCTATCGAGACGTGGTGTCGTACAACCTCTATGAGCCCAGGATATGAATATTAAATTATTTTTCATGAATCATTTCGACGTTACGTGAAGCAGTTATATTAGCTCAGTTCTACACTACGGGAAGTTCCGAGCTCGAATTCCGTTAAAACTGCGTGTGAACGTTCAATTCTGACTTACAAAAACTGTATGGCAGATCGAATTAGTGCAATATTCAAGTAGTCGTTTAAAAGGGGTATAATGGATTATGCAGTTCACTTTCCACTTAGGTTCCTCGACAACATCTCAATGCTGGGACACCAAATACATTTCCACGAAACCTTTTCCCACCGAAACTTTCTAATGGCATTAAACGTCAAGTGAATATTTTGAAAATATATAATTGAGGGCTCCGTCGGCAATTGCTGTACACAGGATAGATCAGACGTTTTTCATTCGATTAATCTCTTACAGTTAAAAGAGTCAATAACTACTTTGGTCAGCGTTCAACATCGTGGTCTTTAACGCCGGGGG
>PNEQ01098961.1:72754-85243 GCA_003012365.1 Medauroidea extradentata | reverse complement strand
TTCACTGTAAACAACAAATACAATGCTGTTAAGTTCGCAGATCACTTTGTTGCTATGATTGTGTGCACATATCGTAGCAGTCGTGAACGAAAATGGTAGGTCCCAGGCAGCTGAGATATGTGTAAATGGTATGTGTTCGTTATTCTGATAATAAAACAGACACGAATAACTTCCTGAGGTTATACTTGAAAAATAAAAATAATAGTACCGTTTCGGTAGCAATGTTATTTGACAAAGTATGGCAGCTAAAACCTCCACAGTGGTCTTATGGTCACGATGCTTGTCTCCCTACAAGGCGATACAGTTTTGATTACCGCCGGTGGTCACATCAATTATCTCATGTAGGAATCGTGCAAGTACGATGACGTTGACCGGTGGCTCTTATCGTGGATCTCCCATTTCCTTTATCCTCCATTCCCAGAACAAATCTCCATGTTTACACCATGTCACCCTTCTATGTCTCTCAAAATCTTAAATGTTACTTACAGCCCGAATCATTTCATTCATTCATTATGTCAGTATTCCAGCAATAAATCATTTATGCTTTTGTTGATCCTTAATTCATAAAAACGCTTTTACGTTTGTTGTTTTTGTGGCTGTTAATGTATTTTATTTATTTAATTTTAACACTTATGTACAGTATAGTGGTATGCATTGCTACCACGTAATACTTGTTTTCTAAATGCATTTCACCCACGATCGCAACCCGCTCAACTACTTCGCCATGTGTTTTGAAAGTAGCCTACACGGTTCGACATTATCGGTCTGTTTTGCATGCATGCTATGTACTTCTTTAAGGAGTTGGGTGAAGACAGTTTATTTCGACAAGACTAAGCTCTCTGAACTATTTTTGGGTTTGCAATCACACCCGTGTTACAAATTAAGAGAATATCATGACCTACGACATTTTCAAAGGTGAAACATGCCCTATCGTGTGGGGATCCTAAAAGTTTATGCAAATCAATTACTTTTAAAATCCTGACTTTTGGGAGATGACATGCTTTGGAGAAACAACATTGATACCGACATTGTACTATTATGTATATTTTTTTAAGTATTACGTCAGGAAGTTATTCGTGTCTCGTTTATTATCAGCAAGGCGAACACAATACCCTTTACACGTGTTTCAGATGCCTGGGACCTACCACTTTCGTTCACGACTGCTACGATATGTGCACACAATCATAGCAACAAACTGATCTGCGTCTTTAACAGTATTGTATTTGTTGTTTACAGTGATTGACCATCATCGTCTGTGAGCTGAACACATCACGTGGATGTTCGCATTATTACCTATGCTCTAGGTTCTCTATGTTTGCGTGAAGATTCAGGCGTGTTTTGAGCATAAACGGTATGTCTTAAGCAGTTACAACAAGAGGACATTTTTTGTTACACAAGTCTCATTTCACAACAAACCGTCTACAAATGTTCGAAAATCCTGACGGTGAATTAGTGGTATGCAATTAGAGGGTAGCCACCCCTATTAATTTCATAAGGGTGGAAGGTATCATGCTGTATTTGCTGGTGGTTTGAAAGTCCTAACAGTATTATGCAGTGCTGAAAACATTGTTTTCTTATGTCATATATATTCCGATATTCTGGAGAAATACAATAGTAAATTTTTACAGTCATAGACTCATTACTTGCATGATAATTGCTGCTAATTTTCACAAGGAATCACCTGCCGGAGTTTGTCGGCGTTGTTCAACATCATCCTGTTGATGTATATATATGCGTCGATAAATAAACTTTGTGAATATTAAATTTAGGCGAAAAATTAAAATATAATTTCTGCTTGTTTTTCATAAGGAAAGGAGGCTGGAGTTTGTCGGTATTGTTCAATGACATCCTATATATATATATATATATATATATATATATATATATATATATATATATATATATATATATACACACATATATATATATATATATTTATTTATTTGTGTGTATGTATACTCACATATATAAGCAGATTATGCCCTTACGCTGCGAAAAAAAAAAAAAATACGCAACGCGAACGAAGTAGCAAAATTTCATTGTGATCTATCCAAAGTTTATTTATAGCTGGTAGGTTAAACTCTCTCTCTGTCTCTCTCGCTTCGAATTTTTTAATCAAGGTAAGTGGACAAGACGCCATTTGACTGGCAAAGTAAACTGCGCTAAAACACAAGCTATTTAATATACTGTGAAACAATCTGTGATAAACTTACATTTCTATGTATGATGACGAACACGTGCACATACACACACGCACACACACCAAACTACACACCCACACATACATACATATTTATATACATATATACGTAGTTATTTATTGTGAACATGTATACCTATATTCGTCTCAGTGAAACGTTGTAAACCCTTGCAAACTTTGGAACACTCTGATTACCCGTTCTACGTGTATGTGTTCGTATTTGTGGAATGGGGTAAGAGAGACTCATCTTTCAGGAGAGCCAACCCCGCTCTAGAAGCGAGCTCTACGCTCTACGGAAAGATGGCGACACGGGCCGCATCAAAGAAGGGAAATTACAACACATAAAATTTCCTACCCTCCTGCTACACCGCTTTTTATCTCGGTTCGTAAATCGTTTCGCCGCACAATGCGCGACCTCGTGGATGTCGCACGACGTGGAAACGAGTGAGTTCTCCTTCACTCGAGGCGTGTTCAAGGTTGCAGTAACTTAGCTTTTTCAAATGTTGCAGGCATACTCTATTTCACATTGGCTAAGCCGTAGAAAATCCAGATCATTACATCAAGACGTCACCCAAAAGTTGCCAGCATCAGCATTGTTTGAAAATAACATTTCATTTATTATTGAATTTATTTACTTGTGCAGCTGCACGCTAAATCAACATACAATTTTTCATGAAGGTATGTATAAACAAAATAAACGTATACATATACGTTTTAATATTTTACAGTCGCAAAAAATATGCGTAATATAGCTAACAATATTTTAGTGACTAAATAAAAACTCGGGAAAACACCTAGAAAAACTACGCAAACGAACGTAAAGCAATCTATGCTCTGCAATTCACAGATGCTACCCAAATAAGCGTAAACATACAGTAGCATTAGTTAGTTCACTTGCAATCGGTTAAAAATTGTTTTCACTCTTGAGTTGCTCCACCTGGAAACTATTGGTCACTTTATTTGCCACAATTTTCGTAAAGTTAACATCGTCTTTTAATAAGCAAACGTAGTTATATATAATTTTCTTATTGAACTGCAGTAAATTTGAATCAACTTTGCAATTATGGTAAGGTTCTGTCCCTACATTAACTAAATAATTAAATGCCGTCGCAGTAACTCGTAAGGCATGTAGGCTAAACAAAACTAACTTCAGTATGAAATTAAATTAGATTTTCTACCTGTAATACA
The DNA here is from genome assembly GCA_003012365.1 of Medauroidea extradentata. Classification (NCBI taxonomy): domain Eukaryota; kingdom Metazoa; phylum Arthropoda; class Insecta; order Phasmatodea; family Phasmatidae; genus Medauroidea; species Medauroidea extradentata. The sequence continues at coordinate 81,855 of PNEQ01098961.1, read as the reverse complement.
AAAAGAGTTTTCGCAGATTTTAAAATATGCAACACTGTAAGAAAAGTGTACGTATTGAGTTTACTTTTGATTTGTTTCCATCATGGTCGTAGAAGAACAGGTCTGGACACTCGCCTATCTAACAATGTATTTTGCTTGACCCCCTTGTTGTTTGGCTGTAGTTCGTCAAGTTACCGAGAATGTCGTACTTTTTTGGTGCTGTTTTTCGGGCAGTCGGACTCAAACTCCACCCATTTTTTTCCATTGTTAAATTTATAACGTAAATAAAGATTGCTGGAGCCTTTTCTTAAAATTGTGAGCGAAGAAAGTATTTCATAAATAGATAAAAAAATACGTTTTGATAAATTGTTTATCTTAGCGGAAAGGAAGTGGGCGGAGTTTAGACCGACCGCCGTAACATCAGCGCCAATAAAACACAATATTCTCGGTAACTTGGTGAACTGCAGCCAAACAACAAGGGGGTCAAGTTTCCAGGCGAGTGTCCAGACCTGTTCTTCTACGGCCGTGGTTTCTATGGAAAGTTTACGAGGGAAGCGAGAACTAATATTGCGTAATCTTGCAGATTCTCTGCCGTCACAGTGATATTCTCACGAGACACATTGATTTCAATTTAAATGCAAAGATTTGCTGTCTTCAATACAAATTCGTTGACATATTTCGTACCTCAATACCATCGACTTTCAAGGTTTGATAACTAGGTATAATTCTGCTGTAAAACGCTACCCTGTTTGTATTTATTTTTACAAGTATTTTACTTGTGATTCGTCTACTTATTCAAACAATTAATTTATAGCACAGATTCTAACCAAACAGAATACATGCATAATTCAGCTGTCCGTGATTTTAAGTAGGATTTTCCAGACACAATGATAGAGCATGGTACATCAGTTTTAGAATTATTAATGCATTCTTTAATTTCTTGTACCGAGTGAGGTAGAGCAACGGTAACAGATTGGACTTGTATCTGGCGGACCCGCGGTAGATCCTCGGGTCTGGCCACCATGATTTCAGTTTTCCATTGTTTCATGAAATCACGCCAGGCGAATACTGGGATGTTTCCCTAATGAAGTCCATGGTCGACTTCTCTCACGTCTTCTGTCGCTGTGCCAAATTGTGTGTCAACGTATCTAATGACCTCACTTACATTATACAATGTGGCTATAATAGCAAATTATATGCTCAGTAAAATAAACGTATTGTGCTTCTTTGCTTTTCTTAGTTCATCTTTTATTCCACTAAAACTTTTTATACAAACCTGACAAATCGTCTTAAGCAATTGTGCTGCTATATTGTCTTTCTCCTTACTTCTGAGCTTATCCAACATACACAGTAGTGATCTGTTAGTCAAAATTAATTGGATCCATACACGGATTTAAGCTTCACTTGGGAAGGATGCGTACATAATTAAATATAATTTTGTTGTTTATTTTTATTTTCAGGAATATTTAAGTCAAAATAGAAGACCCAAATCCATGAAATATTACAAAAATGTTTATTTTTTAACGTAATGAGCAATTCAGTAATTGTTATAATGTGTTTCTCAATAACTATTTGTGGCACCGTGGCTTGACTACTTTCATTCAGAGTAAAACTTATTGGCTGCGTCACGGTGGCAAAATATTTTCTCAAAAATTTCAGAAAAAGGTTTTTCTAGATTATCTACAGTTGGTTGTAAAATTGTATGACAACATTTTGGTGGAACAGTTCTCACGTCTATAGAAAAAAATAATATTCTATGAACATAAGTTCGAAAGTGCGCCATTTCTGTACAACAGTTCACGGTAGGAACCAAGGAGGAACTAGCATATTGCGAAAATAATTACATTCAACACAATCTCAATAAACTGAGACACGCCTGAACAGTTTTGGGACAAATTACACACGTTTAGTTTTGAAACTGTGGAGTTTTAATTGGACACGTTAAAGAGAGAAACAGTACATCGAATAGACTATAGGTGATGGTTTATCGCGGGAAAACTTGACTGTTTGCTGGGTTTCAACACACGTTCAGCTTACCAGAAGATTACTGGTTTTAGCTTGTACTTGGAACTGTTGCCCTATTTGATTGAGCCAATAAGAATCCCGATATAGTAATATTTGATGCCTGTTATTGGTCTGCAGACAGCTACGTTGTGTCAGAAGTATATCACCGAATCATATATGTTGCTAGAAACTACAGCGTTTTCGAGAGTATGTTGGCCCAAAATATTTTCGCGATATACCATCATCTCTAACGATTGCAAATATATATAAACCTTTAGAGTTATACACATTATAATGGAGTCTAGCAAACAGTCATATTTTCCCGCGATTTTCTGGTATATCTATAGTGCATATGCGTGGACCCATAGATCGCCATTGTATCTATTACTGGCAACTAAACACCAGACGAGTCCTGTTTGATTGAACGGTAGACAAAGTCTGATGTAGTTCCATTATGCGTGCCATGCATTGTAAATCATGAGAAGGGACCTGAAAAATTCTCGATTTCTTTTAGGCACAAGCTAGATTTAAAAGAACTATAATTTCGTCTCACTTTTACAATGTTCTTTGACTTATTTTAACATCTCCTGGATGGTACTGAGTAAATAATAAATCAGAATTTAAACATTGGTCCAATCGCGCGGTACCTCTCTTGTAAGTAAACGACCATGGTGTCTGTTTGAGAACGCATATGTTCTTGCAGGTTAGACTACATGTCATTGAATCCGCAAATTTTTCCTGTCTCTATTCATGAGAAGTGTAGTACAGTAACTGTGCGTACTGTGTATGTTGGTTGTTCCCCTAAAACGTCTACAAACAATTTCGTAACATCCAGTACATCGACTTTCAAATTCCTGCGAATTTCATTCAACATTCTCTGCGTCGGTTAATGTACAGGGCTCCCTGGAACTAAGTTCCACAAATGGGCTTATACTGTTGATAAAGTAAACAAGGAAACGTTATCGGGAACACTATGAGACACTGGGCAGGTGTACGTCGACCCCTGGGTTGAACGCTCGCCCCACACCGACACGTATAAACTTTCAATTTTGTGCCGGACCCGGCGCGGCGGCCGCTGCAATATTTATCGTGCAGCGGCGGCTAATGTCGTGGTTATCGCTTGCGTGTGGGATATTTACTGCGGTTGTAAAGCTTCAATAAGATAGCGGCGCCTGCCCTGCCTGCATCGTTCCTCCCGGGACACTGCCAAGTCTCTCGACGAACCCCCTTCTCCACCTACTTACTCCCGCTACCTCTCCTTGTCCTGCAATTCTAGAAATATTTACAAGCCGAAGATAAAAAAAAATGTGGGGGGTGCGGGTTGATGCTTTTCTTTGTTCTCGTGCGCTTGCGTTTCTGACGACTTTGTCTGTTCTTGCACTTCTCCGCTACGAACATAGTAAAACACTCTCTATGAAAGCGCCTTAAGAAGCAGTGTTACCTTTCAAGCAGAATTACTCTTCGCCATTTCTTCCTTATTTGTTTGAAAATGTTGCAATGCAGGCTTAAACAATAACATACCTTGCACTACGCAAATAAATTACAGACGCCTTAATCATAATTATAAAATATTTAAGACTAAATAAAATTGAAGACAATAATTTCTAACCATTTAATGGAAAACAAATAACATGTACTTATAGTTAAGAGCAAAAATACACACAATCAGTAAACATTATATTTTTATTAAGAGGAATTATCAATAAATCACGCGACTCTTCAGTTATGATAAAAAAGATAACTATGTTAACATAATTAATTGCAGTATCTTTAAAACGAGCTATGCTAGAACACGCAGTATTCATTATTGTATAGTGACAAGTTGACTTAAATATATATTTTTTTTAATTATATCACCAGTACCTACAGACGGATAGAGTTTTAGTAAATATAGAGCTCGGATTTTTAAGTTTTGTAAGAGGACAAGCATACTGATGCGTTGAACCTCTGTTTGTTTTGAAAAGTATGAAAGAGAACTGTACATAAGGACAATTTAATTAATGCTAACTTACTGCGGTCTTCGAAATAGTGAAACATCAATTTATCATCGCTTTACTTTTGCACAGTTAAAAGAGCTATAGCCTATTAAGTGATATCTAAAATTCCACGTATGTTAATACGTCATGTGGGAATATGTTTATTAAATCTCCGAGACACGATGCACAATTTATCTTTCTGTAATCCAATGCTTTCAAATAAAGTAACGGACAGAAGTTCTGAACAGCAATAGCTAATGCTCATGACAGCTTACGTTAACGTATATAGAAATTATTTCGATGATACAGAATGTACGTAAACAAATGCATTCCCATATTCAATTGTGTCCATATAAATAACCTACAATCATAAAATCTGTGTGTAAAATTTGACTAAATAGGGATATTTTTTGGGATATAACTTTAACGCTTTCATAACAATTCAGTCTTAGAAAGTGGTGGATACAAATCTTACGTGTTAGAGATTAGACACACTTCGGTTTACAGTAACAGAGTTTCAGGGGATCCCTGGTAAAATTAGTGTTTCCATTTACCTTTGTTTTTTGTGTATTCTACTGAACTAAATGACCTTTGTTTAGTTAAGGCTGCTCCCTGCTAGTTCACCACGCGCTGCACCGAGCTCATGAGAAACTATAGATCATGCAATATCCACTCCACTTGCTTCCATTGCATATGTTTACGAATAACGTTTACTAATTACTACGTGTCTGACTATTAATTTCCATTTTTGTGTTCTTTTCTTTTTGTCTGCATCCTGAGAGATCACGCCAAAGCCTTAAATTAGATTTTAACGACTAACATTAGCTGCTAATTTTCCAGACGCAAGCTTTAAAACTACCGCAAAACCGAAAAAATTACTTTCTCCTTTATAAACCGTCTTAAATCACGTCCAGGAGAGTCGCTAACAGGAAAACTGCACCCTTGTTGAGTGCCCTGCGCTTAGAGGTGAAAAGGCAAGTGGTGAGTGTGCAACAGTCGACCTTGGTGGTCGCGTTTTTTGAGGGCCTGACGGCGCAATATAGTTCCAAGGCAGGCGGAACTCGTATTCCTTCCCTAACTCATAAGAATATCTATTATACCGAATGTTTGCTGCATATCTGCCCCACACAAAACACCTGAACTTAAAGTGCTGTGTCCCTTAAATGACACGCGACATTAAATGGCCTTACTGCTCGTAACAGTCACAGCGAGTGTTTTTTTTTTTTTTTTTTTTTTTTTTTTTTTTTTTTTTTTTTTTTTTTTTTTTTTTTTTTTTTTTTTTTTTTTTTTTTTTTCGTTTTCTTATCAGTGGTTATCCTACCTGAAGGTAACAAACATTTTAATTCAAGATTTCTTTGGAATCCATGTGGCTGGAAGTATTAATTATTAAAATCGTATTATTTATTTCTGGCTACGCATTCAACTACCAATTGTATTTTAATTTAATTTTATATGAAGAACACAAAGTTTACTCTGATATGTAAAATTGCTTTTGTGGGGGTGGTTAAACTTCCAATGGCTGGGTTACTGGATGTTGCAATTATGTTCGTGAAGGTTAGACGTACTAGGAATCACACAGTGAACTATATTTTTTGCTATGTATCCTTAGCAAGTCCTGATTTGGTAACAATAGTATTTTTTTTCTTTCTTTTTATTTATATACTTTAACGTCAATGGGTATTTAAGTCTGGGTTCCACAATATTCTATGAAAACTTATATTTAAAACCCACTCATTTACCGGGTTAGTCTAAAATCGGAAAAGGGTGTTCTTCTACTTTGTAAGGTAAATAAGGAAAATGTAGATGATGAATTTAAATAACAATAATGTGGTATGTTTATGTGACTGAACTTGTGTAGGCTAAATATGGAGAAGGTAGATATTAAATAAAATACGATAAAATAAAAGTTGAAACCAAATACCATAAATAATTAAAATAATAACTGTTCTTCAATACTGTAAGTTAAAACATTTGTTTAAAATTTAGATTTCAGATTCTAATTGGTAAAGAAAGAATGTTCACTCAGTAAACAGTTACCTAAGCCAGTCAGTTTAATTATTTTTGTACCTTTTCACTTACTTGAGAAATAGTCTTTATACAAAAACATATTAAATATTATTTTCTTTACAATAGACAGTGAACATTTTATCCCAAAACCAGCAACAATTATAATATATCATATTTTTTCCTTCTTCCTAGAAGGTATTGTCCGTAGACAAAGTGTTGTCTCTCAAAGTTCATGCCTGTCATCTTATCAACATAAAATTTAAAAAAAAATAAGTATAAGATGCCTCAAGCTGTCTTCTCATTCATAAAACCATTAAATTTAGTCCGAAAGAAAACAGAAAATATTTAACATTTATGACAGGTAAATGAATAATTTTAAGCACATAAAACAATTAATAAATAACAATATTTATATCTGTAGCATTCTTACAATGGAATGAACAGTCGTAAAAGGTATCTGATCCACCAATTTTACAAATGGTGAAAAATAAAAAATTGTCATTTTCGGTAATATAGTATGACGTTCTGTTTAATAATAAGTCTTTACTCCGAAATTTATGATACGCAAAATACTCGAAAGTTTGATAAAATCTGTGTAAATAATTTTTAAGTCTTTCACAGGTTTCATATTATTTGCTTCTGTTTGCTCAACAACATACATTTCGTTTATACTATCTTCTTTCCTTTGAAAATATCAATTCTAATAAGCGTAGTAGACTATCAGAAATAATTTTTTGACTAAGTTAGATGCACTTCGCCCACTGTCTATTTTATTTATTAAGTTTTTTTTTATCGGTGCGAACCTTTTACCCACCGTTTTTGTTAAATTCAGAATGTTTTTAAATCTGTATTTTGTACCATAAGATTGAGATGGAACTTAGAAATTGTCTACTTCCTACTCTTGGCCTTTATAGTGAACTATTTTTCAAAGTCGGTAAGGGTGATATATAATAAATTTCACAAGATAATTAATACCCATTGAAACTAAATTAGTTTATTAAAACAATGGCTTATAATCCACTGGTTACTTGTTCTCAGGTAAAATTCAATAATTTAAAGTTTATATTGTAGTGTGTAAGTACATATTATTTCTTCTTTGAAAATAAATATTTTAAATTCGTATAAGTATACAATTGAAAGTAAATACGAACTTTTTAAAAATTAAATTGCCAACAAACCGAAACACGTTTTTAAGTTTTAAATCTACGAGAGAAAATATTGTTTGAAATGAAAATAGGTTTATTTAATGGATGTATAACTATTTCTATTTAATAAATGGGCTGATTAGTTTAGTAAAAACAACGAGAACAAAGCAACTCTTCTTGTAAACAGCTTTCATTAATAAGTGATTGATAAAAATTGCGAGTCTAGGATACAAACAATTCCATTACTCACTTCCTATCATTGCTCTCTCTTTCCTCCCTATTCTTTTAAGTTTGTTTCGTGTATTTCTGTAACTAATCGTTCACTCAACGAGCTGGCTGGGAGAGAAGGAGCGATATCACTTAGAGACAGGCCTCTGAAATACCGCTGACTCCACACCGCAAGAAACGTTCCATTAAAGTAGGGTGACGCTTCAGAACAAAACGCTACATTCATTATGGCTGGAATTTTTGGCAAAAATCCATCACTTTACACGGTTGGTTTCCTTACAGACGCCGAACTTGTTTGCCTTTTCCACGCTATTGGAGTTCCTTATTTATTTTCTTCGTCGAAGAAATTCGGCGTGGGCCTTTCCCTCTCCTCGCGACCAGATCCAGTCTTGAATACCACCCGCCTCCCGAATTTATCTCTTGCTGTTGGTTGGTCCGGGAAGAGAAAAAAAAATATCGAAAAAGAAATTTAAAAAAAGTTGTAACGTACTAAATATACCGAATGTTCTGGAAATGTGTGGACTGTCGACTTCTGCAGGAGACTTTTACGAGTTTTCAGCGGCGCACCGGCTTCTATTTCTCTCTTCCTCTCTCTTTTTTTTTGACAAACTTTGTTCAGTATGGTCGTAACGGTAATATATCTACAGAATTACCAGATGTTGCAAATTTGTGTTCCGGAACGGAAAAGGACGCATAAAAATATAATGTTGAAAGTTTTTGTAAATACAGCATTTCATCTGGTTCAGACTGACAACGTTGGTACACAATATAATCATAATTGTCGTATTCCCGCTTAAAATTACAGTATACAAAGTTTTGTTAATTTTTTACTAACATAAAGTATTAATCAGTGAACTATGAACATGGGAATGAAATCTCTATCAACTAGAGTCATACATATGCAACAACTATTATCAACATGAAAATTAATGCGGCATTCAGACCCACAAACTTCAACGTAAAGAATTCGTAAAGTAGCAGCACACTATAATCATATATTTTATATGCTATACTTAACAATGCTTTGTTTAAAATGATTGCATTTTATTATAACCAAAAAATGTAAATGGAGCTGTCTTCGAAAATTCTAGAAAATGTTAGAAATTTTTATACAGGTATTACGTAAGGCCTATCAAAATAGTTGTGCTTAAGATGTCATAACTCATTGGCATGGTGGTTTACACTAGGCTTTTTTTAATGTTACATCTCTCGCTTTCACCTGTTATTTTTAATACGAAAATTCAGTGTTTATAATAATTTGTTTAAAATCAGATACCTTAGTTTTAAGCATAGCGTGTATACATCTTTGAAAGAACTGTGCAATGGGAATGCATGACTGGATTCAGTTTCTTGGACGTACTCCATTGCAAATTGAACGACTGTCAAAGAAAACTAAAAAAATAAACGAAAACCATGATATAAGCAGAGTATGCTTAGTCAGCAAGATACATACACAACAAGAAATTCCAAAATGGAATCGGGTCAAATAGAAACAAGGAACAAACATATAATAAATGAAAACAATAACAAATAAAATAAAAAATCAAGTAACATGCGACACAACCTGTGTGTCTACCTGATGACGGGAACAGATTCCAGTTCCCGAAACGTCGTAACACTGTCTGTCTGGAAAACTACTGTGTCTTGTTTCGTCTCTTCGTTGTGTCGTTTGTCTTTTCTGTATACGTCTGTTACCTGTTGCGTTTTGTCTCGTCTATTTGTTGTGTCTTTTTGTTATTTTTCTGTTCGTGTCTGATATTTG
>PNEQ01098961.1:14225-72654 GCA_003012365.1 Medauroidea extradentata | reverse complement strand
CTCTATTTGACCCGATTCCATTTTGGAATTTCTTGTTGTGTATGTATCTTGCTGACTAAGCATACTCTGCTTATATTACGGTTTTCGTTTATTTGTTTAGTTTTCTTTGACAGTCGTTCAATTTGCAATGGAGTACGTCCAAGAAACTGAATCCAGTCGTGTATACATCAATAATAATTTTGAAAAGGAAGACCCCGCAATTGATAATAGCTACTAAGAAGAAAATGTGTAGTAAAATAAGTATTTTTACAACCTCCCTGTGTGATTAAAATAATACTTTGTAGAAAAAAATTTACATTTACATTATTTTCATTACGTCAAATTGATAGAAATTAGAGAAAAAATTTGGCATTTTATTCTTCCTCAATTTAATGTGGCAAGAAGAAGTAGGACTACCAAGCGAGGTGAAGCGATGGCAAAATACCTCGCATTCGGGAGGACCTCGATTCGATTCCCGAGTTCGGCCATCACGTTGTAGTTTTTACCTAAATCACTGTTTAAGAATTGTTAAATGGTAATTTCCTTAACAGGACCTCTGTTTCCTGTGTATTTCTACTGAGGAATAGTGCTGTCCGAGGGAAGGTGAATTGAAATAAATAAGGTACATACAGATTAAGCTAGATCAAGAACAATTTACGAAATATATAATAATTTACCTAACGTTGATGTATGTTTAGCTAAGCTATGAAACATTTTCATTCGAGTAGCTTTCTATATGTACTGCCCCCAAACAATGATTTAATAGTGTGATATACTTTATTTGTTATTTTAGCATTATCACAAACGTAAAGTGACACTACGCTACATTCAAACTTTTGTAAAAATTGAATTTCCATAAAATGTGATTTTTCTACAGACGTAGTTGTAATATTAGTGCATAAAAAGTTGACAGATATTGACAGATTTCACTGCCACAGTACCTCATAATGCACCCCTTTGTAGAGGTAACAATAGTTTGTGATATAGATTCTTGATTCCATGGATTAATTCAGTCACTGTTTCCATTCATACCAAGAAAGCGAACATGATCACCCGAAGTATGAGACTCCTGGAATATTGGTTTTTCCGGTTACAAAAATCGCTCCGCACTTTCCTCGCGCCAGGAATAATTAGGGCGAAGAAAGAGAAAGTGTGGGAGCAGCTTGAGAGGTATCCGACTGCAGACATATTTCAGGCGTATCATTCCAGCCTCCCCAGTACCTCCTACTCTTCTGCTCCAGGCTCTTCTCCAGCCATTAGTTTCGGAACGCGCCCGTCTCGGTGACTTCTCCCGTGTAGACTTTATCCGCGCTCCGTCCTATTAATATTAATGACGAGAGGGCGCAGTGCAAATTCTCGAGTGCAGGCGGGCTATAAAGTGTGACAGGGGTGGCCAGGATGTGTGGACGGCCCGGACTGAAAGCGACCCTTCTGCTGCAGTGAGCAGCCTATGTGGTACTCCCAAGCCCTAGACTGTATGGTGAGCACTTCATGAAGAACAAATTTTCAAGAATTATAATAAAAAATAATGTTTTAGTACCTCAAAAGTTAACTGTTCAGTATGGTAAAATCTATGCACACTGTTTGTTACTTGTATTTCTATGTTTCTGTTAACAAATTGACGAATGATTCATAATGGCTGAATGGAAACAATTAACCAAAGTCTCAAAATACTCCACTTCCCAGGCCAATATTTATAAATCCAGCAATAAAAACGGTGTTGTACACTCTAGATAACTTCCGACTAACTGGAACCCAAACTGTTTTTCTTTTGCTAAAATAAGGGTCGTATCGTTTGACTTGTGGTTAGAGAACACTGTTAATATGCACATACAGACCAACAAACCATAAGCGTAAACGGATAAAACATATTTTTGTCATCCTTATTGGTGTAGCTAACATTAAGTAAAATCACACTACATGAAAAATGGTCCACGATATATATTAGAAAATAAAAACGGCCACAGCATATATTTCGGTGCTTGGCAAAGTAGCTATACTCAGAAGGGTATGTAAGCGTGATTTCAAACACACACACACCAAAGCCCGCGAGTACGAACACACGCACGTACCACACGCACTAACACACACACATATCTACTACACACAGATGCATATACACACATGTATACATGCATATATGTGTACATACATTCGAAATCTGCTCACAATAATCTGAGCAATTATAAAACAATACCATTTTTTTTCTTCAGACAATTTCTGTCGTGTGAAAACATTAAAAGAAGCGTTGCTTTATGACTGTAATATGCATGTTCAGCGCGTGTGTTTTCTGTCTCTCCATGTAAGAATAAATAAACGTCTGAAGGATAACAATAAAACGTTTATCATACGTTAACGGCAGTTCACAGTGCAAAGAAAAGTGCCAGTATAAACACACAGACATACTTAGGAGCACATTATTTAATGATTACCATTTTTTTAAATTACAGTGAACTTTTCCAATCAGTTCCAATATCTTGAGTGGTAAACTAAGTATTTTCCGGCGTTTCTATTGAAGTGTTTTTTTTTTTTTTAATTACGAAATGCTTTAAGATCCAGCACTACCTGATTTATGTTTATTGTTTCACATTACTTTTCAGATGGGATTGCCATTTCATTTTGGCCATTGCATCTCATTTTTTTTTTTCGAATACTCTACCTACCGAAATTAAAATATTGGTACGATATTTTTTAACGACTGAAAAATTAATTGAATTGTATTTCTGCAATTTATTACTTACCCGAGCCATAAATAAACGTTTCACGTTTTAGTGTCCATGCAGTTAACGTGCATTTCCAGCAAACACGCCCAATGCGGTAACTAAAACCTATCTCTAGTATTAGCTTCACAATGTAACATATTTTGTAAACTTTTGTAACCTGGTTGGTATGATCTCCTTTCTGTATAACTCAGATACAGTTGATAAATCGTGAATATAATTTTTACAATCATACGCAGTGTACTAAAATTATGATATTTCGGTACACTTGCAGTAATATTACGTACCCAGGGCGACTGGTGCAACATAAATAAATGCTTGGGATGTGAAATGAAGCAGACTAAGCTGTTTCAAACCACGTCAAAGTTGACGACCTCTGTTTTGACCATGTATTATATTACTCAAGTGAGAAGCAGAATAACTATCAGTAAGAATTGCATATTATTAACAGAAACTTACCTTGATTTCTAAGAATGAGCGACAGATTAGAGTATGAGATTTTTGTCAGCGCTTAATATCTAGGTCTTTAGCGCTGGCGAGGGGTGATATGAGATGAGTATGGAACAGCGCCGGAATGAAGGGGCGGGGAAACTGGATATCCCCGAGAAAACCCGCCGACCAACGGCATCATCCGGCACGATTCCCACATCCGGGGAACGACCACGCCAGGACTCGAACCTGGATCGCCTTGGTGGGAGTTATTGCTGGGTATGTCTTAAAATGTTATCCGTCAGAAGGAAAAATTCTATGACGAATTTTTATTCATTATGGAAAAGCCATGCAATGTTTAGGTGCTCAACGGTATGAATGCTTTCTTTCTCAGCTGGGAAGAAGATAAACAGAAGCGTTTCTCGTGGTTTCCTGGAATGGAAGCAATCTGTGGGCAGTATGGAGGCCCCGTGAAGAAGGCGCCGAGGAATAATGTCAGCTATCCCCGGATACTGGCGCTTCTTTTCAGCTGCGTGGCTCTCTAAAGCAGCCCTGCCAACCCGCCAAAAATGCCCCGAGATTAAGATCTTAATGGAACGGCTCCCGAGAGCCCATCGCACTTCGCCAGAGAAAATAATTCTATGTTTGCTCTGGACGCGACGCTCGAAACGAGCTGAAAAATTTCCCGCCTTTATTTTCGAGCAAGGAGCTGGGAAGGAAACATAGCGGAAGTGGGTCACGCTTAATGTTTCTTCTCGGAAGAGTAGAAGGTTGTACGGGATTATCTCCTGCCTCATCCAGAAGATGCTGCATTGTTTGTGGGCAGGCTACCCGTTCTGTCTCACAAGGAGATAACGTGGTACATCTTCTAAACGGACGCCGATTCATGAGAATAACTCAACAACGTTAGTGACTTTCCAACGTCTACGTTACAGTCATTCATTTTTTTTTTATATTTAGCACAAGATTTTTAGAGTTAGTCTGTGTATTATTTTTAAACGCGTAAGCCTTATGATTGCACGCGTAAATGCCTGCTCCGATAAATAAACAACTTTGCGACGACATTTATGAATATTAATAAATGATTTCAACACAATAGTTTCCAAAAACTGATTTCTTTATAAACCGCAAAATAGACATAATATAACGTCTGGGTAGCAACTATAGTTGATCTTATGTCATTGAAATGTTATGTAATTATTTGCCTGCAAAGTTGATGTTAAATAAATTACGCAAACAGAAAACCTAAATAATATCTTAATCTAAAAATGATAAAACCTATACAATAGTAGGTTTTACGTAATTATTCTGAATTACAGTAAACATGTAACACCAGTTTGCCTGTGAGTTAAATACTTAGATGCGAGAGCATGAGGAAACTTGCAAACATCAATAAAAAGGAATTTTTATTTTTTAGCGATCAATTTAAATGTTGGCTGTAACCGATTGATTTCAGATATTTATTTTAAATATAGATAAGAATGAGAGCAGTTTCACAGTAAATTATTTTGACGCTATGCTAAGACATACAAACCCACCGTGTTGTGGGTATGTCACATGATAATCTGTGTTCGACGAGAACTTTACAAGTTTTTAGTTATTTAGCCGGCCGAACAATAATACTTGGCTCGACACTTAATAGAAATATCATTACTTAATCAAGCACAGAAAAAGGTTAAAGATTTTCAAAACTATTCAATCTTGATCTAAAACACAATATATTTATAAGAAACTTTTGAACTGTTTTTGTAATGGGAGCAAGTTACAAACTAAAGAAGTATTTTGGACGTACGCCATTGCAGCAAATGGTTTGTGACAGAAAACCAGCGAATACAAACAAACAGACAAGTTAACAAACAAAAGGTCTTTGTTTGCAACTGGAAGCATACGTACAATTCAACAAGGAATTAGGTAATAAGGTACAAGAAAAATTAACACATACGAGCACCCAGGCATCAAAAAACGAGCCAAAGTAAAAAATTCAGATTATTTTGTTCTATATTTTTATTATAATAATTTTGTACTAACTTACTGACAGAATTCCTTTTGTGGAATCATCTGATAAACTTTTAAAGGGATAGTCTGAACAGTTTGTTGTTACTTGCAAATCAGAGAATATAAACGTGCAAATTAATTTTTATGAGGGAATTCAGTAGATAGATTGATTTGGTTTGGGACATCGCCCACACGCGGAAGAGATGTACTTGGATAATAGACTGCCGGGGAAAATGTAAATGAATTTCTCGGCCGAGTGGTTTGCTCCCAGACAATGGGCGCCTTGTACTGGAATAACTACCGGGCTGAACCGCTCCGGTCTGACATCCTAACGCCCGATCTCCCACCCACTAAAATTTTTTGCCCCCTTTTCCATCCCCCTTTTGTTATTCGCCATCAGAAACCACGGTGAAATAATGCGATCCAGATGGGAGAGAGATCGTGCGCACAGATAAGTCCATTGTGCGCATCGTGTTGGCCTTCTCGGGACTGCCGCGGGCGACGAACAAAAGCCGGACATCGATTGGCGAGCGCTGTTTGTGCAGTGGAAGAGCCCGCCACCCCCACCCTTAAAACCCTTACTTTTCCAGCGCCATAACCGGCCATCCCTGTTCCACGACTTACAACCTGAAGGAGGTACTCGGCCAGTCAGGTTGTTCGTAGCAGGGAAAATAATGTTTTAACATATCCCTTTGTAAAATGGTCTGTTGTTCTAAATTCATAGCTATGGACAAACTACCAACCTTCAAAAATGAATCCTTACTCTCATTACCTTCGATTCTCAAGCGGAACAAGCAAGGGGTGTACCGGCGTTTGTCTCCCTTTTCACCACACCAGGTTTATTATTAATTTATTTTAGCGTCTCTAAACTACAAACATTTGAAATGGAATAGTAAATATATGTATTTAATTTTTATGTTTACTAATATACATTTTGCATTTTAGCATCTGGTTCTGATTTTTTTTTTTTTTTTTTTTTTTTTTTTTTTTTTTTTTTTTTTTTTTTTTTTTTTTTTTTTTTTTTTTTTTTTTTTTTTTTTTTTTTTTTTTAGTATTACAAAATATTATAACTTGATTATATTTTTGCTATAATATTTATTAGAGATGCAACTAACTTGAGAGAGTTTGCTGGAGATACGGGTTTACTAACTGATATTTTAATTATGTCAATCGGTTGTGTCTTTTATAAATGTGTTTAGAATACTAACAGCAATTATAAAAAAAATTCCCTATTTTATCTTTTTTTTTTTTAATTTTGTCAATATATTGCTGTCACTGCTATGACTAACTTAAAATTACTTTATTGAATACGAACTCGATTATATTTTAATAATCAGCAACGTAAAATGTAATCTAGTAAAATAGTGTCGTTTTCACCTGTTATCAACAGTGTATTGATATAATTAAGAGCAAATATGATTTACATGTTTATTTATGATTCACTTTGCTTGATCAGAGCAGTGGAGTGTGGAGATTTGAAAGAATGTAAGCTAGTGTTTTCTCAGTACTGTACAATTTCTGTGTACCCAGCAGGAACCAGTAATAACAACCGTACAACTGGGTCAAACATAATGTAACGCGATCACTCACAGGTTAGCTACAAGGCATACACTTAGTTTGATATCCGCTGTACAACCACATATGAGAAGCTTACGTGTATACGAGGAAATAAACAAGTACAGTTATGAAATACGCAGTTTGCCTTGAAACACATTCAACTATACGCCACTGTACCTTGGCTTTTATACCAATCACGAAGTTCATTGTTGTTTTAATTTTGTGTATGTAACTGCAAGCTGCACAATGTATTTCAAGGAATAACTCCATAATTATGACTTTTAAAGCGTTCAGTTAAGGTGATATTTCCTTGCAATACAGGGTTTAATAGGTTATATATACTACATGAACCTACAATTAAGTTTTATGTGTTTTGGGAAAACAAGGCATGGAATTTAAATTCGTAAATTTTATGAGCTTGTAGTGGTATCTGTGCAGATGTTGCGAACAGCACTGTACATAGTTACCTGTGCAATAAACGCTAGTTTGTTCTAAGCTGTTGCCCTTCAGAGTGCAATACAGGGAATCTTTGTCAATTTCATTAATTAAGGAAATTGCCACTGCTCTTTTGAGCTAATAATTTCAGTTTATGTACTGATGTGTATGTTATGGGACATATTTATATTAACATAGCAAAATTGTTAATTATGAATTATATGTTAACACCTACCTCATTAAAAATAATATCGTTAATTATTTTGCTGGACATTTGCCATTGAGAAAACATGAATTCATAAAGTATTTTCTTTACAAAAAATATATTCCCGTGAACGTACATTATATTTGGCAGTATTTTTGTGTAGGCTACTATTTTCAGAAACTTAAGTCTTTCTTTTCCAAATGAAAAAAAAAAAAAAAACAATACTTTGTTCTGTTTACGAAAATGCGAATGCTTTATGTTACCTTTTATCAAATCCAGTAAACAAAATAATAAGTGATAAAGAAAGTGTAATCAGTATGCCTAATGTATTCTAATCTAGTGCTAGCGTTAACTTTTTCCTTTGTGGTATATAACAGACAACCGGTACCTTCGCATTAGAGCTTCAAAACATATTAAAAATGTCTACTGATCCTGGTAATAAATATACGATAATATTTATAACTGTTTATGTTTTAGCACATGTGTCATGTCATATGAGTGGCAGGTTAAAGCGAAAATGAGAATGATTGGTTTTGAATTAGCAGCTGAATTAACTCCTATTTCTGTGCGATGTAACTTCTTGTGTGCATGTCTATTTTCCTATGCGACTCTGCAGGAAGGGGAAAAGGATTACGTGAGATGAACTGCGACGTTAAGAGTTATTTGGAGAATACCAAACACTTTCACACCACATTGTGAAATAGAAAATATTTTAATACTCATTACATCAAGGAATTGTTTCATGTATATTAATGGTCGAGAAGTTTTTATTTCGGAATTGAAGCAATGTATTGCATAATTTGGGTTCTTCGAAATTTTAAGGATATACAGATTTTTCGACACAGTAAACCATATGCTTAACATTAAAGAATTGAATAGGGAGAGAAATTTACTTGCTTTGAGACTATCACTTATCACAGAACGGCTAGTTTTTAATAGTTCTAGGAAAGGACTCCTATCATAATTTGTGGTGCTATTCACTAAGCAATAAATACATGCAAGGTCTAGATGAGTACAAAGTTAGGTCATTTTGTACGATCTGAATTGGTGTAAACATAGTCTCACATGAATTGATGAAAATTGATGTTCTTGTTACATAATACGATCGGTTGGACTTATTTATTTGTCTCTGCTGCCAATTACAAAATGAATTTTTCTGTGACGTTACATAAAAACGTGCAAGTTTATTTAAAAATTACAATATTAATTTATAATACTAATAGACATGTTTTAACCACTTGTTTCTATTGAAGTGTTTTGTAAAACGAACACTCTTTTCATTGTGCAGTACACCGAAACAACAAAGATATAAGTGGGCAATTAACGAGCTTTGCGTTTCAGCAGAACACGATAAGGTCATCTGTTCCCAAAACTGTTCATGTGATGACCTTTTCGAAATTAATTAGGGATAAATGTATAAACTGTAACTATTTTTGCGCACGTGAATGACCTCTGGTTTACCAACGAGAAAATTAGTTCCGATTTTTTTTCCCACGAAATAATATGACTTCAGCCGACTAATGAAAATCCAGACAGGTAATTTTGCTGTCCGTTTTTATATTGTAATATTTAATATCAAAGGTATGAGAATAATAGCGTCGCAACAGCACTACGACCGCTCATAAATCATAAACATTCCATTAAGGAACACAGCCACAAACCAAAACAGTTTTTACTGTCACCGCTTATTACTTGCAACAACAGTCGCAAAGCAAACGAGGACAGCGATATGTATTTTCCTATTGAGTCCGGCTTCGTGATGAACCGCATTTTAGTCGGTAGTTGTATGGCATTGACATTAATACATTGCAGTGGTACTTGTTTTCCATGTTGCATTCATATATCGGCGTAAAGACTAAACAAAATACTAATTTACTTAGATCAGAAATACGAGAAAAAATCTATTCCCATCATCGAGTTTGACAAGTATCAGCCGTAAACATTAATTCTTACAAACATTTTTTGTGAATATCACTAACTATGTAATGGATTTGATCCCAGTCAATTTAGCAGAATGATTTTTTCTAATCGTTTTTTTTTTTCGTCACAGTTCAAAGCAAATTGCGGTTAATGTGTTTATTAATGTTTTGAATGTTGGTTGACATCACTAGGTAAATTATAAAACCAGTAGGATGGTCAAAATCAAATTTACTCACAAGTATTTACCTGCGAATAGACAACCTTTAGAGCATACAAATTAATTTTACCCTTTTGGGATCGAAAAATATTCTTCTGAATGTTAATGTTTAAAGATACTTCCGTAGCAAGCCTGTTTGGTCATCATTTACATGTACAGACATAGTCAATGGTCCTAAAACAATAAAGAAAATAATATTGTTTTTGTTCTAGTGGCATGCATAACACAAATAGCACATATGCACACTTGCTTTGTGTGTGTGTGTGTGTGTGTGTATATATATATATATATATATATATATATATATATATATATATATATTTGTGTGTGTGTTTGTGTGTGTGTTATATTTATTTATATTAGTTTTGTTGTAACGTTATATGCTTCATTTTAAATAACGACGAGGTTATACGCGATATTAAAGAGTTTGGTGCGATAGGCTAATTTGTTCCTTTAAACAAGTAATAAATTTGAAAATGTAATATACGGAGAGGTATTTATCTAGAAAGTGAGGATGTCCTGAAAATCATAATCCGAGAGTCAATAGCTTCACGTTTTACATAAGTTAAAATAAAAATCCTTTAAAGTGTAGCAGAATTAGCAGCTTACAAGTTTTGCGCTATATAATTTTTGAAAAAAAAAATGCATTTAAAAAGTATATTGTTGAGAACATCTTTAAACCCTCGAATTATTTTTCATACATCTATAAATACAAATGTTTATTTGCGTTAGTTAGCATTTTATACTAATAAATAGGTGAAGGGTATTGTCGCTTTAACTTTTAAAGCATTACGCGAATGTGAATAAAATACAATACCACCAGTAGCGTCAACAGGCACAAGATATCAATGAAATATCAATAGTTAATTTCAAGCAGAGCGTAACATAATATTCGTAACTGGAAAATAGCAGAGGAATTATCAATATAGTCAGGGTGCAATTTTTTTTTTATATTTTGGGTCAACGTTAATTTTTTTTATATGCAGGGCCCGAATCTTACACATACACTTAACCAACAATTTCTTAATGAACAATAATAAATATGAAAGAATTACAAGTTTTCGTGGTAATCAACATGCCAATAAGGCTTCTTCCTCAGCACAAGACAAAAATAGTTAAATTTTATTCAAATATTTAAAGCTGGAGTCCAACATGGCTTTTACCGTGCATGTGCATATTCAGAAAAATAAAATATGTATTGCGAACATCAGTAATACCTTAATGGCTTTAACCTGCAAAAAAAAACAGAACTTTTAAATTAAACAGAGAAAATACTACACATTTTACCTACAATGGCGCTAACAACAATCTGCTACTATTTATGCTATATAGCCCTCATGGCTTCTCAAATATAAAATATGATGCCTATACGCAAATCTCCTTTTCAGACTCTCTTAAACTATGCATACATGACGTCTCACATTTTAAAATAAACAATTCACTTCAAGACCAATACCCTATCATGATTATTTTCACTGTCTAGACACAAAGCCACATAGCCTCACAATTATACTCCTATTGACTGATTACTGCGATATTGTGCATAGTGACCTTGCTGAATATCTTTACCTGCGTTTACAGAGATTGCAGAACATGCGTGTCCGTTTTGTTCTTAATCGTAATTCCAGAGCTCATCTTAGTGAGTTGTCCGATGTTAAATTATTAATACATTCCCACTAAACCAACTCTTTTAGTGTCTCAGCTGCCAGACTGTGGAATGAGTTCAGTCAGAACATTCGTGGCGAGGACTATGACTTAGTAAATAAAATAATCAACGTCTCCATCAACCAATTCATAAGGTAGCTGTTACTGTGCTTGCTACTGCGAGACCACGATCTCCAAAGTTGAAATATTGAATGAATGTACGATTGACTGAACTTAGCGTTAATTGTATCTTCTATCTTACTTTGTTCAAAGATTATAAATAGATAAAGTTCTCAAGTGACTTATCAGCATGGCTGTTTCTTGTTGTAAGCATATATGCTTATCTTTTTAGTACAGGTAGTATACTCTATTAATATTGTTCTCTAAATTCTTATATATAATAAGTGCCATACGAATATGAGTAAGCGTACACATCTGTTGTATGGGTTCAGTGTGAGAAAAGACAAATATGCCGTAACTGCGCCTACTAAAGACAATTTTATTATTATTAATACTACAGTGCTGGTATTGCTTTTACCTTACATTTATTTTTACAGTGTATGTCTATTTGTAAAAGCGTCTTTCGTTGATTTTCAGATTAATCTGATACAGGCATACCATCGTAGGTTTCTCGTAACGATTCGTTTACAACTATAGTAATAGCTGCTATAAGATATTAACCATGCAAAACCGAACAGAAAATTTTCCAATTTTATGATGCAAGGTTTTGCCGTTAGGAAATGTTTTCCCTCCTCGTATACTAAATCAATGATTTTTTTAGTTCACTCACAAAAAAAATTGCCTGAGACTATCATTCGTCGATATTAAGCTTGCCTCAGTGGAAATACTAGCATTAATTGTACATTTCTATTCATTATGTTTTTGTTATTGAGTTCATTCACACAAACTGGCACTAATAATTATTAAAACTTTTGGTTTTTTATAAACGTAAAGATTAAGAACATAAATTTGCTAGAAAGGTAAAAATGGTTCTTATTATCGACAGTTATTCAAAGTTACGTGTTAAATTACTGTTCGTTGCTCAGATTAAAAAATTCTCTTCCAGCAGCCGAGCCATCAGCAAACTAAAAATACTGAAGATAAATGTCTTCTCTTGTAAGATAAGGGAATTTCATTTACGTGTGAAGGAAACTGAACTTCGCTAAAATGTAGCAAATATACTACAGAAGAACAAAACTAAACATTTTGTTGGTGTAATAGGAGTTTGACCAAATAACAGTATAAGGAAATTTCGCGACCAGTAAATTAAAATTTGCGTAAAACGTAAGATATAAAACTTTAAAACAAAGGAAAGTATTCCGAGATACCTGATCTGCTTTAGTATTTCAGTAGTATTATTGGAACTGAGAACGAAGCGCATCATGTTCTACATCACGCTGTGGTGAATTATTGTTTTTATATTAGTAAAAATTAGTTTCATTTACAGTTACTGAAAAAAAAATTAAGTCAACAACTAACCACTTTACCAAAATTTATCACTGCAAATACTAAAATCGTAATATTGTATCGCGTCAGTCTGATGTAAAAGTGAAATATTTTCGCTGCTACCTTGAAACTGTTTACATAAATATTTTTCTTTGCTGATGAGTGAAGCAAATAAGAATATTTGGTCGACGTTTTTCACAGAAATAAAAATTTATTATTTTCGTCGCTGATGAAATAGTTAATACATAGTATTTTAACTTAAAACTGTCATAAAACATGCATTTCATAAACCTTTAACGTCCGATAGTTCCGTAGTAATGCAACCAGTTATTATTTGGTGTCGCAGAGTAATTTTCCTAGCCTACACGAATAAAAAAGCGAATATTTTTTTTTATCTTAACAAAAACCCATTAGTAAATATAATTTATTGACACGATTTAACTGTCAAATCTGATCCACAAAATGTTTCATTGTTTTAAACTCCAATATTTTGCCTACCCTAAAAGTCATGACCAACCCTATCACTGTTTATTTTTGTCTGTTGTTACAGTAGCCGCCTGTACAGGCCATTTGTATCGTGCATTGCTTAGACGTATATAAATTCTTGGTAAACTTCTTAACGTAAATCGTCTGCAGAATAGCTGTTAAATAACGTTACACGCATGCACACAAATTTCTGGCTCCACATAGCACTTTAAGTTAACGTGCTTGTGGCCAAATACGGTGAAAAAGGGTAATCTTGGCGTTTAACTTTAAAATTATTGGGGCTTATTCATAGTCGTATTTGACCCGGACTAGAGCGGGATTATCGTCGGACTATTTTTATCTTATTCATAGACGCGGACTAACGCTAGTCATAGGATCGTCGTGTGTTAGTCCGGTCTAACTTTTAGTCCGGACCAAGGGTAGGTTTAACGATGGGCTAAGTCGAAAATAAACATGGTGGACCATTAAAATAGGCGACGTTTGTGTTATATATGCTGCTAATGGAATATAATTGATATTTTACACTAAAAAACCTATTATAAGCCTACATTGATCATTTATTTAGTCATAAGCACTAGGTACTTAATTTAAAACGTTCGAATTAAAACTTTTGTGAGCAAAAAATCGTATTGTGTTCATTGTACAGTGTAAGACATTTAAATACAGCAATAATATTTCATCAGGCCTAAGAAGATGGTAATCATTGCTATAAGCAATATTAAACCGTAAATGTTCGATTTGTGTAAAAGACGCAATGGTGTGTGTATTCGAAGACTTTAAAATAAATTAATATCTATTTATCCCCTAACGAGCATAAGTGTCTCGGTAACTCAGTGGTGCCGACCGACTTCGATACGAGGGTTTCTGGGTTCGATTCCCAGGTCTGGCTGGGTGTAAAATTTGTGTTCGTCCAAATTGTCGAAAAAAATTTGTCTCTCTACAATTGTCTCACGATATTTACTTGGGGTTGCTTAAATAAGTCACATTAAAGGGGGGAGTGTTCGGTGCAGTGATGATGCGGAAGGTACCGCCCCGTCACTGCACCAAACATTTTAAAATTAAAAAAAGTGGCAGGGTGCTGGCAAAGTAACTCAACGGTTGTGAGGTCAATTTTAGTCTGGTGCAAAAAAAAAATTTATTCTTTAAATTTGTTAGTTTTTAATTGTACATAACGAAAATAATGCAGTTTTCTTAGGTAAATATCAAGAGTAACTACGCATACGAAAACTAACAAAAAACTGCAGAAATGAATTAATTACGATTAATTACATTGAATAACAGTAATTAGCAGTCGCGATTAATCATTATGCCTATATTCTACCAATTCGATAGTGGGGTGGGCTATGAATATCAGGGAAATTGTGGGGTAAAAATACATAAAAGAATTATATTAATTACCTTAAATACACTAATTACGATTAATTTTACGTAAATATAACAAGAAAAAACATGCACGACTACTGGAAAAGCCTACTTTATAAAAACTCGATAGTAAGGAGGGCTATGAATATCAGGGAAGTTGTGGGGTAAAAATACGTAAAATAATTATAATAAGTACATGAAGTACACTAATTAAGATTAATTTTACCTAAATATAACAAGAAAAAATGCACGACTGCCGAAAAAGCCTACAACGCGATAGTGGGGAGGGCTATGAAGAACACGGAAATTGCGAGGTTAAAATACGTACATTACCAGTAATAAATAGCTGAAATGTACTATTTACAATTAAATTCAGTTATATATAACTGATATTAGCTTCTTGCAATGAATACACGTGCATTACATTATATAGTGGTAAAGGGATGTACAGATCTTGGAAATCGTTAAAAGAGCGTAAAATATTACGAATAAGTATAAAAATAGTTTATACACAATATGAGACACAGTTTAAACTCATTCTACCACCACTTTAAGACGCTGAAAGTAGTTACTGAAGTAAATTCGTATTTTTAGCATATTGCACTAATGCACTAGTACATACGCATTAAATTCGCGTTGTATGAATGTTGAACCGATGTTACACGTCTTTAATGCCAATTATAAAACGTATTTAACGCATTCAATTTGCAATAGAAGCCGGACAAATTAAATAACGTACATACACTGAACAACATACATTTGTGTAATAAAAGATTAGTACTTACTCTACTCCATCGCGGATACAAATTCTTCGCCACAAACAGTAAATTATGCATTGGTTCCTCTTCCGTCCCGGTACCTTGGTCGATAATTCCCCACACACGTTGCATGAAAACGTATTTGTTGCTGTGTCTCAATCAGCAAAATTTAACTAATACCCACTATCCACGAGAGCTGCATATTCTAAAGTGTCCATAAAACACACACTACATACACTACTATGACGCGAAGCATTCTTACTTGTAACGGTCATTTGTACCACAAACGTCACATTTTCCCGTAACACACACACCGCTACGCAAAAACGTCTACTCACAAACCGGTAGCCAAAATGCAACTGAAATTGCTCGGTAAAGGACACTAGAGTAACGAATTACGTCTACTTTCAATACATCCGCTAGGAATGCTACTAGCACATCAACATACAACATGGCGAAGGGGTACAACACGTCTCTGGAACTTAGAATTTAGACGAAAAATTGCAAAATTCAAAGTAAGTAAACTACAATTTTCTTTACGTACGACTCATTTTCATCACTGTAGAAACATTTTCTATCAATAAACTTTACCTGTAAAACCAATAGTTTAGTCCATACGCGATGAGTAGCTACTCTTGATATTTACCATTTCTTATTTTATAAGTGCATTTATTCAGTACATTCTGTAACCATACGCTAAATTCGTTCAACTTAACGACAGTAAATCCTGTAATATTTAGTATGAAAACCTCTTTTTGCACAATATATTCTTACACATATTTCCTACGCTGTTATGAGAAATTTTGCTGTTAAATTTTTTTGTTAGTTCTTTACATAATGCCACAGCACATATCGATCTTAATAAAATTTGGACTAGTGAAATATACACGATTATGAACTGGTAGTGTAGATTAACCAGATATATTAGGTTTGAATTCTGCTCTGCTTTTACTAAACGTGTCACACGATTCCCCCGCCCAATTCTTACTAATGTTTCATCAACTGTAGTTTAAATTATTGTTTTAAAAGGCGATTATTTACCACATATAAACTTATGTTTGTTATGATTTTACTGTCAGTTTGGAAGTAATATCGAGTAAACGTGTGTAATTTAGGTATACTGTGCCTATTAATTTTGTAGTTTAAGAAATTAAACAAAATAATAGTATTTCACGATGTGTTGAACTCACGACTCTAAATTAGAAAGTTAAAATGTTACCACTGCTCAACAGAAGCCATGGTAACAATATTATCTATAACGGAAAATTTACTTACATTATTTACAGCATATTTTAATAGAGTGGTTTAATGGTGGAAAATGTACTTACATCGTCACAATATATTCACTATATGACATAACTGAAAAAATATTTCGGGGTGAAATTCAAATTATTTTCACTAGTGAATGCTTGCCTGTGTGTTAAATGGCGAAGTACGCATGCGCGAAGCATCTGGCAACAGTGTACAAGGCTGATCCCTCGACTGTTTCTAGTCCGGCGTTAGTTGGCGTTTATGAATAAGGTAACACTTGGTCCAGACTACGTCATGACCAACCCTGGACTAACTGGCACAAGATGGTCTCAGGATCATCTCGGAACTATCTCACGACTATGGATAAGGCCCAAAATCGGCGAGAAGAATGAACGCTAGCTCAGTTGACTTGCGCTCTAGAGGCTTTGATAAGAGGTTATGTGTGCCTCTGAATCGCCCTTAGCGATTCTGCAGTCAAAGGTTTTGATAACGTCAACACATGCAGCTAGCATTTAACTGCGAAACATTAATTTAGACAATCATATTCAGAAGATGATCACTGTGACAGTTAAATCACTTAGTTTCTGATCTAAGATAATTTTGTACGCGAATGTAAATTATAAAAGGAAAAAATAATGACGTTAAAATACGTTTTAATTTATATATTTTATTTCAAATTTTTGTGGTAACGCAAATAATTTTCGTAACTTCTGCACGCGTGTATTCCATGTTAGTTTGTATAATTCTGATGTGCGCTGAGCCATGGGTTCTACGAAATCCGAGACATAATTCTTTTAATGCGAAAATCTCAAACAACATGTATTTTAATAATATATTATTGCAACAACACCAATATTTGTGTAGCCAATAATGAAATATCAGCAGGCAACCTTTCCTCTTCTTTAAAAATGTCTGCCGGACCAAATTAATGTTTATATATTGTTGAGTGTTGAATATATATATATATATATATATATATATATATATATATATATATATATATATATATATATATATATATATATATATATAGGTATATATATATGACTAATTTGCTTTTTTGGTTGTAAAGTCTCGCGGCGGAAAATATTTCAAATTTCAGGACCTGCGAAATTCGAAATTCTCATTGTCCCTGGCAGCAAACTGATCTCTCATTGAACCAAGTCTTATTTGCTGACGCTAGCAAAAACTTCGTAACCCAGTTAAGAGATCAGTTCGAAGAAATGGCCAAGAATTTAGTGACAGAGCTTGTCGCTCTTCTTTAACAAATTGTACTGCACAACAGTGAAAAGCGCTGCTTTCGCTGGTCTCCTATCTCATGTCAATGGAATTTTTCGGGAAATGTAAATAATTGGTTATGCTTATGACAGACTGGTGCTGAAACTATTTTGGTGGCTGTACCTCAGCCATGGAAAATTTCCCGCTCCCATCTTGTCTTCTACCACCCCAGGCAGGTGATATACGTGCAAGTGAAGTCTCCGCGTTGTATCCTTCAGCGTGAACACAAAGAGGAATCTCCCCCCGCTGACGAAAACAGATGTCGCCGCCAGGGGATGACTCCCCTCCCCCCGCAATATTGATTCGCCAGGCACAGGACTACGGGCACAAAGTTATTTTCCACTCCCGGGGTCGCTGTCTATTGTGGTTCAGCATGATGACTGCCCACCGAATCGCATCTTCCTCGCACCCTCCCCGGCTCCACTAGTCGATGCCTGGACGTGATTGAATGGCCTTCTGCTCGCCGCGACATTCCGATCGAAGCCGGCGGGAACATACCCGCAGCATCCGCCTCTGGGCAAGATAGCTCTACGAGTACATCCGCGTAGACTTGACTTACATCACAAACGCCATCGTAACATGTTCGTATACACCGCTGCTTCGTGAACACCTCTTATCAGTTTTGTTACTGTTACTTTATCCCAAGGAAATTTACAATCAATATGATATGTAACCGCGCCAGTAAATCCATACTATCTTGACAGGTCTTCTGCATCTCATTTAGCAGCATCAATATTCTCCATATCTGCCTTCACCTGATACCATCATATCTATTTCTGTCTGCCACGGGGTGGTCTTCCTTCGGAGTTACTTTTCATCACAACCTCCAACCAACGCTCCTTTCTTCTTAGTGCTTGTCCAGTCCATCGGATTCTTCTGCATATTATTGCACTTATTACCACTGCGCTCTTGTAGAGGTGCCTGATCTCCTTATTGTGTTAGCTTCTCAGTTCCCCTTGTCCGCATGTAGGCCGGTATTCTTTTCGTTACACTTTAGAAAATATAAACTTACTGACAGTAAATATTACACAGATCAAGTAGAACTGAAATACAAAATTCATAATCTCTGTTGACTGATAAACCGTTTTAAAATAGGGAGTACGAACTAATGTGTTACGAATGTACTTTTTCAGCAATGTTTTTATCAGTAATATATTTTAACAATTACAATTATGAGTGAATCAAAACACAAACTAACATTATTTAATTAAGCACTTCATTCTTGTTGGCAATGTTCATACATTCCCAAATACAGTAATTAAAATATTACTCAGTTGCGTACTACAAACATATCTTCAGAAACAAACTCTCAAAATATATACTCATATTTCCAAATCTTAAGTAGTTTTATCTTACGTTTCTCTAAGTTTTCCTTTTATTTTAATATTTCTCTTTAGCTGTCGATATTTATATGTCCGTCGATTTGTTAGCCTTAAGGCTTCCCAGCACCGAAGAATTCGTAATTATATACTTGCACCTAACACTGTCCAACTGTTACACGTTACCTTAATAGTAACTTTCCCCGCAAATAAAAAATGTTTCGGTTCCGTAGTTTCCATACAAGCGCATGTTAAAGTAGAAGTTTTACTACATTCGTTACTTACCCAAAGAAAAAATATTCGAACGACACGAATGAAATAATTAAGAGTGAAATTAAATGCATTAGGGCTCTTCCAGAATAAGCAGTCGGCAGTCGAGCGGTCGTTCCAGAGCAAACTTTATCTTGTACTGCTTACTGCATGACTGCAAGTTGTCAATAAACAAAATAAGAATAATTCTGTAAGCAAATTTTAGCACTCTGAATATTTTGTCATGTATATATTTGTTAAAATTTTTTGCACGCAATTGATTTCTTTAAATATTTCATACAACGAATTAATATTAAAATACACCCACACAAGTAAAAAGTTTTACTTATTACAAAAATCATGGCTTTTTTTTTTTTTTTTTACTGTATGTACTGATTGTAAGTTTTCATTTCTTGACTGCCAACTGCGAACAGCAGAAGTGAAGACTGCGGAATGCGAACCGCTGACTGTTAATTCTGGATGGTTCCAAAAGCTACAGAATGACACCTGTGTGTTGTCACGTAAAATATTTCGTACTAAAAAAAAATCTCGAATTTACGTACGTTTTTGCTTATAATTTTATTACGTGTATTTTAAAAAATTCACATGTTTAAATAAAATCATGAAGATAGCGAAATCTACCGTGGAATCACGTAGTATGTTTATAAAACGAAATTTTTGCTTGTAGATGGTACTGTCAGGTGCAAAACCCAGTAGTTACCAGCATTGCTATACGTAACACTCATATTAATATTTAAAAGTGGAACATAATCGAGCCCTAGGGACGAGCAGCTAGTGTCAGCCTACAGATGGTTGCACAGGTGGTAGTGATCAGAAGAGACTAAACGGAGGCCATAATACGGAAGAATGAGAATCTGCGTATGCACCATATATATATATATATATATATATATATATATATATATATATATATATATGTGTGTGTGTGTGTGTGTGTGTGTGTGTGTGTTTTTTTTGTTTTTTTTTTGTTTTCGTACCTAGCAAGACAGTCTTTAAAGTATTTCTCGCACAGTTATTTAAGATCGTTGGACCTTTAAAATCACATTTTTTTACATTTGTGCCAAACTCTGTTCAACTTTTACACATCAGATAACATGGCACTTCCCCAATTAAAAAAAAAAAATAGTCCCTTACATTTTGCATAATCACTCATCGAAGTTCCAAAGTGGCCGTTGCGGTGAAGAGAAAATTTTAAAAAATTTTGTAACTTAAGTTGTGGCTGTTACTGAATTTTTCAAAACTAACTTTTGTCAAACTCGTCTTATAATCCATTGATGCACAGATATTCAGTTCCTATAATAATTATTTCATAACTTAAATAGGCCCTACTTTTTTAATTTTCTTTACACAGCAACGGTCATTTTGTGACTTTGATGGGTGATTACGCAAAATCTGTAGAGCCTATTTTTTATTTGGGGATAATATATATCGTGCAAAAGTTGAACAGTGATTGGCACACGTATAAAACATTAGATTTTATGGGTTCAACGCCGTTAATGCGTTTTAAAGTAATCTAAAATAACCTACATTAACGTACACTACTAATTTAAACCAATCCAAACTGCCATAGGGTACGAGGAAAGCGAGAGAAACAACTGAGCAGAAATGTGTGAAGACCTATGTTACGTTGTTTGGCCTCCATTTAGCCGCTAATGTGGTGAATCAGTTTTTATTTTCCCCGTGGAAGCTGAGCAGCATTTCAACCGACAGCCTTCCTCGTCAGACACGGCCGAGCAGCCACCCTTTCACCGCGAGTACGTGCCGAGCTCCTGCGCTCCGCGGGTCTGCATAACCACTTGCCGTTCAGGCGGAGGAACGGGCTTTGGTATTCCCTGCGCGGTCCCTCGCAGATAACCCTTCGCCGCGCGTCGGCTCCCCATCAGCATTCAAACTGGATCCCCTTCCGCCACATCGCGCCCGGAACTTCTTGTCCTAGATAAACCTTCTTCGTATTACCTTCACTTACCGCTCCTTGCGATTTATGACCGGCGTGGCCGCTAGACTGCTTCCAGTTTACTGTAATATCGGTGTACATAAACCGACATTGCTGTTTGAAGCATGTTTAGTTTATGTTCGGTGTCGAACATCGGTGAGCATCCATAAAGCACATGAATAAATTACTGTTGTCATGAGCATTTATTCATAGATGAATCGAAAGTAAGCAATAGGCTATTAGAAATTGATGACGCTTTTATGTGAATAAAAAGCATATGTCTTTAAGGTATCCAGCGACTAACATGAAAAATACTCCAACTTGCAAGACTCTAAATTGTTTAGTTACAGTCACAGAGACGTATATTTTTTTTTAATGATTTTTGGGCTTTACTTGTGTATTTCAATAAGTTTAATCCCCGGAAATGAAAACGTAATGTTTAGAACGTAAACCATGAACCCATTTTTAAATGAATTTTTTATTGTTAGCTGCATTGATTATAATTTTTATTTCAGACGGCCAAAGAATTATGAAATGCCTCAGTGAAGAATAAAGAACTTCCTGGATAGCTTCTGCTCAAAATTAAGTAAAAGATACATACGAAATAATACCTTTAAAATATCTTGAAATGGAAAAAAAAGCAGGTGTTTAAATGTGTTCATTTAGTAGTCGTCAGCATGTTTGCTTTATCTTATTTATCATATTTACTTCAGTGCACGACTGTACGTTGCGGACTACTAAAGGAATACTTTTTTAATTATATTAAATGTTTCTAAGAGAGAAAACATAAATATTTGTATCTTAAAATTACTAAACAATAAAACAATGAAGTACTCATTAAGAAAACATTGTTACGCACAAATAAAAGAAAATATATTAAAACAGCACGATTATCCAGTGTATGAGATGTGTCCTGAACTTACGGTTTCATTGCAACTTATTAAACGCTCTGAAGTATATTCTCAGATCATAGCTTTCGCCAATTATTAGCTATAAAGACAATTTGAACAATGTTTCTCTGCGAATTCATTCTAGAACTAATAATTACCCTTTGACACCCCCCTTCCTCCTATTGATCATTAAGTCGTCTTAAAGCCCATTTTGACCAATCAGAACACAAATCAGAACCCAAGCAACCAATTACAGACTAGGATATGCATGCAGTAGCTTAGGAGGGATGCGGGAAATTTGGGTAAACTAACATGAGTAAGTATAGTTCAGTGTGTTTCATGTTAGCAAGTTGGCATCAACATGCATTGGGTGTCGTCATGTTGAGTTATTATAGTGGTTGCCTTTAGGAATCCTGGAGCACAATATAAACACTAGCAAAATAATACACTTAATGTTTCGTACAAAAACGGAATGTAAAAGAATAAATTTTTATAAAATTAACTTTGTAACGTGTTTAAGTAAGGATTGGCTTAGTTTTTGTTTTGTTGAAAGTAAAGTAGACTTGTCAAATAGCTGTTTGAAAAATATAATTTTGCAAGAAAACTCATTTGCAAGTTTTATGGATTTTATTTAAAAAATTAGAACTTTCCTTTAACATAGTTTTCAACTGACTATACAAACATCAATTTCCTATTAAAATACATAATAACTATTACACGTGCAACACACACACGCCATCACACCCACAGACGCACGCAAACACACACAATATAACCACAGTTATTGTTTTGTCAGAGCAAATTAAATCGCAGTTGGTTTTCTCACACAAAGTAATTTCTGAAGAATCCATAACGCAAAAACAGGCATTTTGCAAAATGACACATGTTCCTTGATTTATGCAGTTGCTGATTAATAAAGTTGAGTCGCCAAAAACCAAACATTAACAAAACCAAATGAACGAAAAATAAGAAGCGAATATTAACTGCTACCAACAAATTTTTAACCTTAATGGAGTTCCAAAAAAAAAAAAAAAAAAACAATGACGGTAAATCCAGTAAAACCGAACAAAACATAAACCTACACATAAAAAACCAGATGAAATGGTGACAAATCTGAAAGAGAGCAATGGGACGACATAAACAATCACTAGAGACCCACGAATCCATTTGAGAAAACGTTTGTTCTCAAACTCCTATACACGTTAATTACTTTCGCGATCGGGTCAATGTAACTGCAACTCTTCCTTAAGAGGCCGTGTCAGGTGATTCAGGCGTATGTATGCAACCCGCATTAACAACATATAAACCAAGGCTAATTTTACGTTCTCTATAGCAATAAGAGTATTACACATATTAACATTATCTTCACGTTTTATAAGAGACAGAGTCGTTCTTATTTTCGCTGCGTACGCCAAAGTCAAGTACAAAGAACGGTTGCTACAAATTTTACGAAACTTTATTTAGTATCACGTTGCTTCTGTAACCGTTTGTTATGCTTCATTTAGCAGAACGCAGCTCTATTAATAACGGCTTTGTCTTTGATAAAGCGCGAAGATAACGTTGATATGTGTAATAATCTTATTGCAATAGCGAACGTAAAATTAACCTACGTCACCACACATTTGTGATTTGCTGGTAGAACTGCAAGACGCTGAGAGTGTTGAACACATACAATTGATTACCATGAAGCAGAGCTGCAGACATGCACATAAGGCATTAAAAATTGTTTGAAAATTCTTTTCACAAAAAGAAATCGTGGCTATATGCATGGAAATAAACATGGTTTGTTTTCATAACTACATACTGAAAAAATATTCAAATATTCACAACGTTAATATTATTCTGCGAAAAAATTAAGACTCAGTAAATCGGCTTAGTTTAACAAGTAGAACATTTTACATATCAGTATTACAAGTTTATAACATCAGTTTCCCAAGCTAACGTTTCATTTTACTACATGTACAATTTTATGCAAGGTATCCATGAATAAAGATTAACGCTCTTCTTCGCGTTGTAGGCGATACAAATACAAGTAAAACGATATAGTACACCTAGGATCCAGAAGCTGGGAAGTACCTTTCAATTTACACACAATTTGTGGTTTTGAGAGTCGCAAATTGTGTTGAAATAGCATTGGAATATCAACGACAGCGAATAAGGGTGACAACGGAGCTCACCCTAAATGAAAGAACAGAGGAAACTGCAGTTCGCCATGATATCCCGTCTATCGTCGTTATCGCCATATATGTATCCCACGTGTTAGATCCTGGGAGTGACCCCGACCGGACATCGAATCAGAATCTTCTTGGAGCTATGCTGCTCCTCCGCTGCTCCCCGGACTGTTAGCTCGGCCCACTTGACGCATTATTTGGCGTCGCTACTGTAACTTGTTGCTGTTTCTGCGCAGATTGCTACCCTCGAAGTCAACAATTTGTAGGTACTTCCTAGCCTCTGCGACCCAAAGTGTGCTGTATCATTTTATTCGTCTTCGTATCTCCTACAACGTGACGAAGAGGTTTAGACGTTATTCACGGACAGCCTGTAGAGTAAGCAACCGATTTTGATTAGATATGCACATTTTATATCCACACAAACATTACCTTGTTTTTTATTTTTATTTAAATAAATCATAGGCACATTTTAAAGGACTCTCCTTACGTTTGAGGCCCGGCGAATGTCGATTTTTATGTCAAGTTATATTCGACGGTACATAATCATGTTAAAATAAACCCCTTTCTTACATATTTCATTTTCTGCATTGGGAAGAGGAGAATATGTTTACAGGAATAAAACTGAGAAAAATATATGTATGCGATTTCAGTTTTATTAAGACCAAAAGTACTTATTCGTTAATTTATTTAAGTTATTGAAAACACGGCCTAGA
The DNA here is from genome assembly GCA_003012365.1 of Medauroidea extradentata. Taxonomy (NCBI): domain Eukaryota; kingdom Metazoa; phylum Arthropoda; class Insecta; order Phasmatodea; family Phasmatidae; genus Medauroidea; species Medauroidea extradentata. The sequence continues at coordinate 47,676 of PNEQ01098961.1, read as the reverse complement.
ATCCTATAGCAATGTAATGTCGGAGGTGGCATGCATGAAGTCTCGACAGGTACTTTGACTAATGTAATATAATTTAACATGCTAGTGTCAGGGCTCCGAGGAAAATGTTGATGTTTTCTCATTCTGACCGATGTTTTCACATAAGGTGGTATTTTTTTTAGCAAGCGAACGTACTGGAGAAAGTCCTAATAAAGGTTGCATAGAATCGTACGAGTGCCTCTAAACTTGGGAAAATCAGGTAGAGCAATTTCTACTGGCGCTGTCAAGTCAGTGAACGGGAGGCAGGCCCCAACATCAAGCGAACGTCGCCGACACTGAGAGGGGGGACCTTGAGGGAGGAAACGCTTTGTGGAAAGTGAACTGAAGCCGTTGATCGCGGCTGCTGGTCTTCGAAACTTGGCAGGGAATTATGAAGCGGAACTTGGCTAGGGAGATGGGGAACGGGGGTGCCTCGTTTCGTTTTACGTGTTTCGTAAGTTACAGCGAAAGTTCCAACTTTGTCTCCTGGGAACCAAATCCTCTGTACCACCCAGCACTCACCCTCCTCCCCTTGTTCAACTCCCACTTCAACCCTTTTTCCCTTCGCAACTTCGTCCGTTCCCCTCCAAGCAGTTTACGTGGCCAACTTTGTTATTTGTGTTTTGACCATGCATGCCTCATTTGTTTCCTTCTCTACAACTTCATACACAAAATGTAAGATTTTTTACTGAAATTTGTGAGTGTTTTTAGTGACAATTGCACATTTAACATGTAACATAACATGTACGCATATTATCAAACTTTTTCACCGCGGATAAAAATGCTATTAAATATGAAATCCTTTAAATTGCTAATTTAATACGGGAATAGGATACAGTTATAAATGCAATTTTAACTATTTTAATGTATCAAATTTAACTTTACATTCTTGGCAAGTAAGATGTACTTTACAAATCTAAATACCAATTAAATGCCCTTAAACCGGTTTTACATAACATTCCTCTAAATATCATTCTTTAACCTTTGTCTGCTTCTCATTTTCTTATTTTCAATTCCACGTATTTTAACTTGTTTACTAAAACAATAATTGCTTCCTACGCACGAAGCGTTGATACGCAGAAAATCTTCTGCTCAGTTTATGAATTTTCTTATCTTAGTTCTCGGTTGTTTTGCCTTTCAATGGAAATTATTTTATAAAATTTAAAAACTACTAAACAGTTGTATTATTGTTCAGTTCTATCATTATAAATAGAGGACATGAAACTCCTATGTGCCCGTTTACATATCACTCGTAATTTTTTACAAGAGCAATTTTATAGACACACAAAGAAATTCTTTGGCAACTGTGTTTCCAAAGATATTCCTTGTAAAATTATAAACTGTGCACGTGATTCAAATGAGTTGTAATGTGGATCAGAAATACTACATTTGTTCGTTTACAAGACATTTTTTTGGTAGCTGGGTTTCCAAGGATTTCTCTGGTAAATGTTCAAAAAATTCTTGCAGTGCGGTACATGGCACTTTTAAAGCGATATGATAATGTTTATGTTAAAATGTGGGGAATCGCTGGAAACAACATTTTAGCAAGTCCTTCAGTAATGCTAACATCACCATGAATAGCCTATACACACATTCATTCATCTGTTCTCATCTCAGTAACTTAGTTGTACAAGTCCTTTCGATACTAAGGTATTTTAACCATAGAGTCGCTCAGAATGCATATTAAGAAGTAGAAAAATGTGTATGTAGAGTTTTCAATCATACTGGGGGCTACGGTGGCCGAGGGGTCAGACTTCTCCCCTCCCACCAAGGCGATCCGGGTTCGATCCCGGTGGGGCTAGACCCCGGATTTTCGTATGTGGGAATTGTTTTCTCGGGGATCTCCCGTTACCAGCGTCAAAGACCTCGATGTTGAGAGCTGACTAAACTCTCGCACTCACACAATCATATTGAAGGAAAACAACCGACAAAACACTTGCAACGAAATTAATCAATTAAAAATAACTTAATTTTTGCGAATATTTATTTAGGTTTTCGCACATATGTTATGTACAGTCAAAGCCATCCGTGTTTACTTATTTCTTGTTTAAGACAAGGTGACAATTTTTTTTTCTGAAGCTGTGATAGCAACTCTGTTTAAAATATCGCTATAAATTATCCACTGTAACGTTGCTCAAGTGATAAACATTGCAAAATTAACTACATCACTTATTTTTTTGGCTACCCTCTTCACATTTCGACAGAGCCATAAAATGTTTCTATTCCCGCAGAAAACAGCAATGAATTCAATAGAGAACATTTAATTTTTCTTAGTGAGTGCAACATGTAGAATAAAAGTGCTTTCTTCATGGCGTAGGACCCAGTAAATGAATGTGCCCATAGAGAAAGAGAATTCGTCATTGAAGAATCGTCATTTTCAGAAAACTAAAAAAAGATTTAAAAGTACCCTTACATTACAAAAATTAAAGAAAATATGCACTTAGGTCTTGCCCTTTATAACAGCATGAATTATTTATTTTGTAAGGTTTCTGAATCTTTAAAAAAATTATGACAGTGTCGACTAATGCCCTTCCACTTTGCATTCAGTTATCGTATGTGATTTTCTGACATTTTGTTTTAGTGATGTATTTATTAACATAAAAACATTTATTAAAGGCATAATTAGTATTTTTATATAGTGCAATACAAATGTAAAATTTGCTAACCCAAATAGGAAAGAAAATTCCGTACTGTACTTAAGGCCTTTCTGTTTGTATTAAGCTAAAATAAGTTTTTTTAAAAATTAAAATATATTGAATGTAATTATTTCTGAGCTGAGTAAACAGTTTACTGGCATAATTATCGAGTGTATAAATTGAATAAATAATATCAAATATTTCAACCCAAATTTGTATAAAGTATAATATAATGGATGGGCTAATTGAAATTTTTGCCCAAAATAAACATTAACCTGGACACATTTCTTGGGCAAAAGTGCAGTAAATTCTACCAAAGCAATGATCACTATGAGAATTAATTAAGTTATCTAAAACGCACAAACACATGGCAGTTCTTTGGGTAGAAATCAGTTGTCTACCCATAAATGTCTTCTGTTTCTTGGCTTCTAACTGTGGGCCATGCAATAATGGTGTTGTAAAAGCTATGAAATTCTTGAGGCACATAACGAACAAGTTGAGGAATGTTTTTAACCTTTGCTTCCTTTATAGGTACATTTCCTTTCGGGTAAGCTAACACAGCTCTAGCAATTTTGGAAACTGGCTCCCTGGCAGATTAACACGAAACGTATGTTTGACCAATTTATCAATGAATGTGATGCTACAATGATACCTGGAAACTTAGAATTGAATGACAAATGCATAATCGTACTGATACCAAACATAACCTTTCCTCTTGTAAACTGTTTTCATAGCTGACTCGCCTGAATAGCACTGTCTTTTGTGGTTTGAACCTCTTTCACTACGAATTGCCGACCTTCTTCCATAGTGCTTTTGTTAACACACAATACCACTATTGCAAAATATCATATGAGAAGACAACGAACTTAACTCAAATTAGGAGTACCAACATTCTCTGTAAAACATAAGATTTCAGTCACATTACATATAGAAATTGCGTAAGTCCGGGACTCATGCCATTTCAGTAGAGAACTCGTATTGCAGCAAGCTCGTATATCTAGGATTGGTGTGTAACTGTTGCCTTTTCAACGTAGAAACATGCATCTATCGACAAGATATTCTTTACTGCCATTAACTTGATTTTGCAAATTTTGTGACTCATGCCCTTTCTCTAAGGACTTTTTAAATATAATGTCTCCTACAACTATCATATAGATTGAAAACGCTAGCCAACGTATTCAACCAGCCGTCAGCAGAGATTTCCAGTAAAACTGGGTTGATTTGAAAATTTTTGAGGTGTATGGGTAAGTAAACTGAACAACTAACTAAAATTCCGTGTTGAGGAGGGGGGGGGGGTGAGCGGTGAATTGGAGGGGGGACCGGTAAAATGTACATTTCATTGGTTTTCCGGAAGTAGCGCCCAAACTATGGGATGTAGCGAAAAAATTCAATACAAATTTAAAGAGCATAAAATTTCCTACAAAAAGATACTAAAGGTTTTCCACAAAATCAATAATTTAGGAAATACTGGACGTTGAAAATTGCATAATGTGGAGCATCTTGTTATATCGGTTGTATTTGAAACAAAAAAAGAAAAGAGGGTTTATATATCCACAAAACTCATGATGATTGTTATTGTGGAATTTAGAAACATGACATGGAATGAACGCACATTACATAAAACAGGAACTGAAAACCATCTTTTAATTTTTGTGTTAAAACATGCATAGGCTAAGGCACAAATATTTTCCAACTGTACAGTGTTACATATTTTAAAATTTTAATACAGGATTTTATTATTTGAACATTTAAATTTCAGATGCAACGGAAAAGGTATGCAAATCAGATTGTGTTGTATTTTTAATAGTGTGACCATTTTTGATTTACTTTTCTAATAAATGGCTGAGGTCGTATCACAGCAACTGAAGGCGTGAAGAAGGATTATGGATTGAGAAAATGGTAGTTCTTGGAGAATTTGTTGAATTTAATTGTATGTGTTACCCTTTACAGAATGAACCCAATTTCGAACACTGTTACACATTCGTCATTATTGAAATCTGGGTTCGCCTTTCGCACCATATTGCCTACTGCCCCTCTTCATATGTATATACATTTTTAGGGTAAAACGGGACATTCCCTGAAATTGGTACCTTAGCAAAATATGTTAAATTTTGCCTCATTTAACATCCCTATCAATTCGTAACACTTATTCAATGTGATGTGAATATTTTTGTCGTTAAAGTAGTTCGAAGGGCCTTAAAAAGGGGTAATTTTATAATGAACAACCTGTGCTTGTTTTAAGTTGTGAAAAGCGTTACGGTTCGGCAAACTGCGTTCGCGAGAAGATACATTCTACATAACTACACTGTAAAAAAATATGTCTTATTTCTTTTGGAAGATTTTATCCCGTACACAGTACGGGTCACTTAACATACTTTAGCTTGTATGTAGAAAAAGTTTTCAGCAGTGTTACTACGCAACTCCAGTAACGTTGGTATATATTTGACTTTTTGCTAGAAATATATAGTAACGCTAACATACCTACCATACCTACTTTCTTAACACTCCTTTACATCGGTGTGTTAAATTAACAAATAATTCTTACAGTGCACGCACGATTTCAATTTTAAAAATGTTAAATCAAAAAGGAAACTTAACTACTATTATCAGAGAGGTGACACAAAAATGAAACACGCTGATTTCATATTTTAATATATTTCCTATTTAAGTATTATTGTGGGTCGTAAGAATGTATGGGTTTGTGAACATACACCATTGTTTACGATTTGTTAATAAACCGGTTAAATATTAAATATGCAACCCACAAAGACAACAAGATAGTTGAACGCAAAGAGAATAACTTACGTAGGCCTACTTGATAAAGAAAACAGTAAAGCTACATACAACATAACAGACAGACCTAAGCTAAAAACTAACAAAAAGAAAGAAACTCTAAATTTAAAATTATAATGATATTAGACAACTTACAGATAATTATGAGACAACAGAAGAACACAGCAGTCAGCAAGGAACGACCAGAAATTCCGAATAGGATATTCTGTAGGATCGCTACAATACCCCAACAGAACAAACAGACGAAAACAGACACTGAATGTGAAATGCAATGGAAATCGACAAGGACGACAGTTGACAGCACACAAATGACTGTACGGCCTCAAATAATCTGTCAGCTTCATTCATGTTGCTGACCAGTTGCGTCTCACGCCTTAAGAGGGCGTGGTACATAATTCAACACTAAAAGCATCAATCTATAACTGTAGGTTTCTTGAACCCAATTTGTGACAAGTAAACAATAGCAATCCGAGACAATAGTTTTAGCCAACGTTTTAAACAAAATTGTTTCCAGTGTTACGAACTTCTGAGGCACAATCTCTGACGCCGGAACCTCATGCATTTAACCGCGGCGCAAGAGATCACGCGTAAGTAATGAGAAATTATGAATAAATATTTACACATAAAGTTGGCAAATACCATTATCAAGCATTGTCGTTGAGCATTTTATCCACATTGGCTTCGAAAAAATCGTAGAAATCAATTAATATTTTCAGCGTTTATTTATCTAACATGCACTCTTAAGGCGGGAATAGATTTAATTTCCCGAAACGTAGGAGTCTTCGTTGTTTGAAACATGTGTCGTCTGTTGATTTATAGTCATTTTTGTATTGTCTGCTGTCATCTTTGTCGATTTCCATTGTATTTTCACATTTAGTGTTGGTTTTCGAATGTTTGTTCTGTTGGTGTCTTGTAGAAATCTGACTGAATTTCCAACTCCTAATTCCTGGGTATTCCTTGCTGGCTGATGTGTTCGTCTGTTGTATAATAATTATTTGTATGTTGTCAACTGTTATCTGTCCAATCTCATTATAATTTAATATTCGGTGATTATTTATTTTTGTTTGTTTTTCGTTTACGTCTGTCCGTTATGTTGTGGTTTCACTGGACTCCCAATTCGGAGCTTCTTTATAAATAAAATAATTTAGTAAAAAAATATCTTATTCTTCATTAAGTACATCACTACTTTTCTTTACTATCAACAGTCTTGTTATCTTCGTGGGTTGCATGTTTAATGTTTTACAGGTTTTATCTACAAATAATACACAGTGGTGTGGGGCCGCGGCGTCTGAGAGGTCACACCACTTGACTTCCACCCAGGCGATACGGGTTCGATCCCCCACGAGGTCGGTCCCCGGATTTATCACATGCGAAAATCTTGCCGGATGATGTCGCTGGCCTGCGGGATTTCTCGGGGATCTCCGGTTTCCCCCTCCAATTCCGTGCCTTTCCATCGTAGGGCCTCATTTCATGTCAACCTTCGGGATAAGTTGATTGCCTACGAGCTCCCACTCATACAACCTGCATTCAAGGTGCCATATCCTGTCCATCGGGTATCTCATCATTATAGCCTACGATTTTTCGTCGAAAAAAATATGCAAAAGTTTGTTTCAATGCTTTGTGTGCACAAGTGAAGCTCTGATCATGGTTACTGGCAGAATTGCACATACGTGGCTCATTTGACTGTGCCAACAGGAACAATGTTACTGCGACACCACACGTCTATGATTTGTGGGTAGAACCCTAGACGCTGAAAGTTAAAAACAGCCAATCATTGACCGTGAAGCAGGGTTGCGTAGTTGCACATAAGGCAGTGAAACAAACTGTTGCAGAATTCATTTCGTGAAAAATTGTGAGCTCTACTCGTCATATAGTAGTTATTACTATTTTAGCAATGGTGTATGTCACAAACCCATTAATTCTTATTATCAAGTCCCAATACAAGAATTAACAAAAGATTACGGTGTTGGTTGTGTTTAAAATGTTTATAATCGCAAGTATTCTAATTCGTAGCATTACTCATACTTAATTATCAGCTTTCAACAATACCACAACACTTGTTATAAGCAGTGGTATGTATATAACCAACTAGCGCACAGAAGTGAAAACGGATTGTGCCCTAAGATTATTTAGATTTTCCACTGTGGGTGATAACGCGAGATTATTATACCGCAGCTCAAGGTTTGAAGGGGAAAGCAAGGGGTGGAGTGGAAGGAGGGAGGGGTGAGCTTATTGGGGACAGCGGGGTCCCGGGGCCGGTGACCAAATGGCCAATCAATACAGCCCACGCCGCTGTGACGTCACGTGCTGTTTGATTGACAGCCCGGTGACGAGTGCGCTCTGCGGTGCCGTCACCACAGCCGTCCTGCGCGTGCATCGTCCAGGATCGCCCAAGCGTCTGCTATTGTCCGCGTCGCTCCAGGTCAAACTACCGTCAAACGACGTGCCGATTGAAGTCTGTCATGACCAGAGGCATGGAAGACTCACCCGTTGGTCCTGGACAGCTTAGGCTTCCAGCCAGTGTTGCCGTGTCAGTAATATTCCAACAAGAATGGAATGTTTCCCCGATATCCGCAGTGCGACCAAACATTTTATCTATATGCAGTTACACTTTTGTCGTAAAAGTGTACTGTAAATTTCCAATTAATTTTTTTTTTTTGTAATTTGTGTTTTGTTGATGCAGTGAGGAAAACAATAACAAAAGGAGAGGGTTAAAAACGCGGAGAATTTTCAACTCATCTTCCAATTCCTATAAGCTGAAAAAAGTACACACGGTAATGTGTTTATAATCCCATAAATTTATCAAATTTACATAGCAATCAGGTCTAGTTGCAGGCGGTATAATGTATTTTTCTTACAACAATGTATGTTGTAACAAACCAGCCGCTAAAATTTTGTTTGCTAATAAGCTTGCTACACTTCTAAATGTTGGTGGGACAATCCATTATTATTAGTCGTCTGTGGCCTAGGCTACAGAGGAATCTTACTTATACATATAGTATTTAATGTAAGCTATATTCATAAGAAAACCTTCCCAGAAACGTCTGTACAATAAGTACACGACACGAATCCTGGGCAAAATTAGAGACGAAAATGATAGTCATAAAACGATGTACGATGACACTTTACGTGCACAATAGCAACTTTACATGGATTTAATTCCCATTTGCGCTCCACGTATATCTTACTGCTACTGTTCTGACCACCATACGGGCGCTAGTTCAAATACTGAGCAGTCCAAATATGTGTCTTTATTTCCTCGATGTAACATACATAACATATTAACTGGAAGTGGAGTGCAAAAAGGGTAATGTTTTACACATGCGCAATTCGGAACGACCGTATCGATAATCGAACCTAAGTCGCGCTATTGTAGGTGAATGTCGTGATCACATCACATCGGCCTCTGTTTAACGGGTGAATTAATTGACTCGAACATGTCGTAAACCAATTAAAGTTTAGCCCAGCCCGCAATGTTTGTGGTTGTAACAAGGTCGTTTAGGAATTTATAATGATTCAAGATGGGAATTGAACCGCTCTGTGCCAGGATGAGTTACGTCCCATCGGTTACTAGTAGGGACACGTGATTTTCGCGGAAAGATTTATTCTCCGCCTTGTTTTGATTGCTTATGTGAAAACCTATTCATCTTCGTGGTCAATGATTAGATGTTTTTAACTGTCAGCGCCTTGGTGTACTATCACTAATCACAGACGTATAGTTTTGTACTAACCTTGTTATGATAAACACAGTCAAATACATGACGTCTCCAAACAAAGACGCACAGCCAATAAACACGAAGCAGAGCTGCAGCAATACGCATAATGCATCGAAACAAACTGGTGCAAAAGTCTATTTGCCAAAATCAGGGCTCGCTAGTGATAAGACTTTCCTGGAGCTACGGAGCATAACAGAAGCTGTCTGATTTGTCTTGGAAAGGGACGGTTATATGAATAACAGGTTCCATGTCCATCATTGAGAAAAGAACTTTCATTTTCACTTCTACACGGTTCCTAAATATTGCAAATAAATTATGACTAGAAGTTCAGAATTTAGGCAGAGCAAGGGGAGGTACTAATTGCTCTAACTTACTTCTTGATTGTTTTAGAATAATATTAATTATTTTATCTTCATGGTGGCTGTTAGGTTTAATTTTAATTCCCGTCGTATTCCTAAAACGCATTTCTAATGTTTTTTATTCGAATACCAAAATTTTTGTGTTTTGTAGTCCAGTTATGAGATTAAAGATATCACAAAATGTTTTTGTTGCAAATTATATACCTTACGTTTGTATGCATTTATCTAATCAGAAATTACGTGAGTTGTCACTTAATAGATGACGTTCAATTCTGAACTGACTCTGTCGGAAATAGTGTGCATGAAAGGCTGAATTTCTTCGACGCCACATGTTACACGCGCATATTTGTGTAAGTTAGTTGCGAAACCTTAAAAAATAGCACTTTTTTTAAATGTGCAAACGGTTTGTATCAGCTAGCCTAATATTTTTTTATACTGAATATGGAGGTTTATTTGCTGGCTTATGAAAAAATATTCGTTACGGTATGTGATAATACTAATGTTGTAAACCAAAAATTGTGTAATATATATAACGATGGTAGAGCTATGCTATATTTGCAATAAGTTTTGAACGTTTCATGAGAGAAATACTTTGGAAATAGTTAAAAATCGTTGTCCTTTTGTTTTCGTCGAGGAAAGCCTGTTGTATATGTCTGTGTATGATTTTTTTACGTACATAATGTTTAAATAATAAAATATATGCGTATAGTGTCGTGTATCGCCTTTTGTATGATCTCTCATTTCTCTTTAATTTTTCTTATATCCTGTTTACTTATACGTCGACTCGCTTTGGTTTATAATATCAACTATGCTTAATATTGCACTTCCCCACCGATGAACAAGTTCTCGCTTTCCAATTTTTTTATATGTTTTGGCTTTCGTGTTCAAATAAAAATTTGTTCTGGCAGAACTACTTTTATCTATATGTTCTTCAACATTTTCGTACTAAATTTGTATTACGTGTTAAGTACAATTTGTAAATTTCGTTCAATACGTAATTCAAATATAGCACAAAAATGTCAAAGAACATGTACATAAAATCGTTTCTACCAAAACACATGTCTTATTTGTACTCGAAAACAAAACATATAACAAATTGAAAACCAAGAGTTTATTCATCATTGGTGAATTAGAAGTCTAAGCTTGAATGCTTATTTATTGCCTCTATTTTATGGGAAATCTACGGTATCAGGAAAGGTAAGCAGTAAACTCGTCATTCGTAGATATTTTCACTCTGTTATTCGCTCACGTTGTAAGCGACGTTAGAAGGAAACTTTGAGGCTGCGTGAACGGTTTCACTGTCGCGTACCTAGGCGATTTTACAACCGGAGCGTTCCCCCGTTCGCCCTGAAAGACAAAGTGCCGAGAATTTCTCACGACGAGCCGAGACAAAAGGCGTGCCGAACCAAAGCTTCGCGATATCCAATATTAGCTCTCTGCGTGGTGCGAACAACCTCCCCCCGCCTCTCCTCCCTCACCGACAAACTTTCCCTTTCTGTAACACCCCCACCCACTTTCTCCCCGGCACTCCGCCTCTGCCGTCGGCGTTAAGTTACAACAGAACGGCGCTGCCAATAGATTATGAAAATTACAAGAGCGCTTGGCCTTTTTGTCACCAAACTCAATTTGAAATCTTTCTGGGTTAAGTGAATTTCGCCCTTGTTACAGAGTGATTTTTTTGGTCGGGGAAGGGGGTATGAAAGGACGGGGTAAGAGTTCGCCCCCTCGCCGAGCCTAAGAGGCAAGCGACGTGTTTATAACGAGAAATACTTACGCCTTTGAGATAAGCACGGAATGGAATAGCTCGGTAGCACAGTGTTGATTAAGGCGTTTAACGTCTTAACATGCTTGAATGCTCGTTTTGTGCTTGCAGTAAATTGTCTTCAGAATGGGCTCTTAATTAAGTCTGTAAATGTTTGAACTTGCATGTGACGTTACTAAATAAATTATAATTATGTACTCTCAAATTCTTCATTTCTATAAACGTTCGTCAAAATATGTCTCGTGATAACTCGCAAAAACATCGGATAGAAATTTTTGTTATAATTTGACGGATGTGAAAAGAGACGAACTGTTTTCAGAGAAGCGTTTTATTATTAGCAGACAGAATTTAATCAATAACAGGAGCATAACACGATTACATGGTAATACAGAGGCGGTGACTAGATCCAGTTGAACCTTGTAGTAGGCAAAATCAGCAACAGCGTATTGCCAACATTTCAGCATGAAAGTAACTAATGTTAACAAAAAATATCGTTATTATCGCACTTGATTTCCTTCCCCACCCCCTCTAAGCAATTCTGATATTATATTTTTTAGTGTAACTCACAAACTGTTTAAAAAAAATTCAATTTTACTACATGACGCTCATTTAGTCATCGAATTTTCCTACTGATCAACAATGGTACGTTAGTTTAAATTTTCCATTTGTTATATTACGACCAATCACAAATTAATATTTAAAATTGACATGTTTGGAAGTATTTCCCTCGTTTTTTGTGCCATTTTGATGACACATTCATTGTCCTTATAAATATGCGTGTATGTAGCTAACATATAAAAGCACTCAGTTACCTACACGGCTATCATTAAATTACTTATGAATAGACATTACGTCACGCACTGAGAAAAAGCGCAATAGGCTAACCTAATAACTTCACTTAAAGCAATATGGTTATCTTGGAACGTTTTATGATATGTTTCTTAATAAACATTATAGTTAGAGACAATAAAAATTCTCAGATCCACTGACTGTGGACCAACATCCAATAATATATGTTAACACTTGCAGACAAACAGCTGCTTATTGCCGGTTTGTTGAAACAGTAGCCTGCATTTAGCATTTTATTCATTTTTGTCTCTGGTACATACATCCAAGAGGATTTAGATAAATTGTAGAACTTGTAGATCCTTTACAAACATGTACAGCTGTCTGAGTTTCAACTTACGTGCAAAAGAAAAACGCGAATGTTTCAGTGTACTTACAGTAAAGTTCTCTGTCTGTAAGGTTTAGCTGTAGTCTACTACCTGTAACCTGCAACATATGTAAACGCTAAAAATTAAAACCAACATCGCCATAGTGCAAACTATATAAACAGTGCTATTATGAATTTTGGGGAAAAAATACAAGCTAATATTCTGCAAACGGTTGCCACAATCAATTTAATAGACGGCGGTCGCTTTTATAATCTGATGTAAATACCGCCCACCTAACAAAATATGGTGGTCCATTATTGTTGTCCGCTAGTTCAGTTATAAGACTGTTCGTTGAAGTAGAGTGAAACCGTGGCTGTTGTTACAGATCCCGAAATATTGATAGTTCGTTTGAGAAGACAATCAATTTGAAACTCATGTACACTCGGCCACACAAAAAATGTCGCCTCTCTATAGGCCAGAAATTTGTTTAAGTCCCACTTCGGGTACCTTCGGCAGCGTATAGAGGCACACATCGAAATCGCAACAACCCAGCGAGCTCCTCACGACACTCCCGTACCGTTCTTGAGACGCAGGTTCGAATCCCGCTGATAGAATAGAATTTTTTAATTTTTGCCCCTACAGAAACAATGTATTAAGAATGATAATGTTCAAAACGAAATAAATATGTATCATGTATTTCATTTGTAACTATCAAAAAACCAAAATATAATGTCAAGTTTATTCCTACTATTACGTTGATAAAATACGAGAATAATTGTCGTAACTTTGCGAATATAAGACATCTATGTTGTATTAAGGTAAGACCAAATTATTAACAGAATATTTACTTAAAACAAAGGAACCAAAGAGATGTAGCTTTAAACCGTCATAGTATTTTTTATTTCTAAGTCACAAATTGTCATAAGAACATTAAAAATTATGGATTGTTCACACTGGCATTTTAATCGTTTAATAATACAAGAAAACGAATGTCACCTGGGTCGTTTGTCTTTTACAATGTAATATTATGAAGCACAATGCATTTAAGATTATAGGTAAAGTAATTATTTCCGTTAAATACTTACACGAAACTTATACTATATGACATTACAATCGTCATAATAAGTAAACAATGAATTACCGACCATGTCAAGCGGTTCGTAGTAAACGGTGATATTGTGAGCCGTCCAATATATATATATTATACATATATATTCATGCATTTTGCATTATTTACTACAGCGTGTTGCGTTCATGCCAAAAAATCAATAATCGGTGCTGATGATTCAAGACTATTCTAAATATCTTTGTTATATTTGATGTAATCTTCAAATATCCTTAGTTACAACATAGTTGTCTGAATCAAATACACATGATTATTCATAATTTATAACATTATTCAAGATTAACACTACACCGTACGTGTTAGCTTTAAGTGGAATGTTGAGAAAATTATTTTTTGTAAATTGCAATTAGAACGTTAATATAAAAAGTTGATAAGGGTAGATATCTGGAATGTCAATTTTAATAACTTTTATTTTATAGGACCTCTTTGCCAATGAATTAAACTTAATGTTACATCGGTAACCTTCAATGTTGGGTGTTTCTTTCATTATGACTTAATTAAGCATTTAAAGCAACTATTAAAACGGCCAGCAACGCTTAACCGTAAACCGGGAACCCCTTGACACGCAAATAAGTTATTTTCATACGCGATAAATTACGCGATAACGGGTGTCAATGCCAGATAAGTAAAGAAAATTGTGATGTGTATAACTTTGATATAAAACATACAAATGAATCACGTAAGTGTATCTGTAAATTCTAAGTTGATTAGATTATTTTAGAAAACAAAGCAGTCCCGTGACATTTTAAACACACATGTTCATTGATAAAAGGCCTTATTCTCTTGCACTGCTCAGAAGTTCCATAATTGCGCACTTACCTTTTGAAATATTGTTTGTTCAAGTATGTTTAATATATTTATTAATGGAGTGCACATTTACTAAAACATGCAAGAGAAGCATATTAAGACAGATATAACTTGCTTTGTTTAAGTAATGTAGTATCAATTTCGTTTGTGTTTCGTGTGATAGTAGCTAATATATATATATGTGTGTGTGTGTGTGTGTGTGTGTGTGTGTGTGTGTGTGTGTGAAATTCTTACACATTCATCTATGACAATATATTTCAGGAGCTTTGTTCGTAAAATGAGGAAATCTTACAACATATCAGATGAATAAATTAATATATTTTTGTAATGAACATTAACATTTCAATATTTTTCTATGGTTGTTGACGAAAAAGTAAGTGGAATTCACCCGGCGTTTAAAGCAACTAAAATAAACATCAGAATTTATATTATTTATTAATACTTCAATGGGTTATGCTTTTGCTACAATTCATATTGTTTGAGTACTTTAACTAAATAGCTCTGTGTAACTCGAATAGTTTACGTCGTTTTATAATAATACATATATTTTAACTTAATTGTGGCTCGGCGATTTACATTTAAGATGTCACGGTTAATTAGATTACACGCTTGAAGCCAATTAGACTTTCTCACAAATTTTACTGAGATCATCTACGTTATCAGCATGGAAATCTAGCCCACAAAGGTGAACTTTTTACATTTGCAGGTGATTTGAGGTAACTACAGCCATTAGAAAATCTTACATTTGAAACGCTAGCGAAATCATTTTCTCACAAAATAGCTGCATCTGTGACATCTTCCTTCAGTACACCTGCCGGCACTTGGCGGGTCTGAAACAGTTCGTTTTGGTCGGACATATGTCTTATTTATTTAAATTGTGTTTTGGGCCAGTGTGTGCGGTATACGTATTTATTCTGGTCGTAACCTACTTTTGAAACAGTTACTGCATGTCCAGAACGCCTGAAAAATAGCTTCTATACACCTCCATTTTGGAAGGAATGAAAACTTACATATTCGCTTAGATAATAAGCAGTTTCCTTCTCTGGAAATCTGTTTATAAATCCTCAACAGAATATGGTTTTCCACACACTTTTCTACTGTTTAAAGCATGGGTGTATATTCAGAATTACTTTAATGGAGCTGTTTTCATGCGTGTTATATGTGTAGTGTATCTAAATGAAACTGATTTAACGAAATATCCATTCTATTAATTTCATATTTCGCTTTGTACTTGAGTGTGAATTTATTTTTCATGTATTTTAAATTTCATACGCGAATCCCATTGTATTTACGTATTGCTACATTGAGACATTGTTGTATAATAGCCAGTGTTACAAATAAATAAAAATATACAACATGTTCATTACACCTGTTCCAAAATTGACACTTGAATAACAATCCAGTGTTACTTTGCACGCTTGTGTTTAAACTCGTTTTCCCCGCATATCATACATGCATTTTAACACCGAGCTACGCAATGCATATAAAAACGCTAAAGAAGCGTTAGGTTGTTTAGGGCCTACTTGCATATTATTCGAAACAAACACGCATTTTTCTTCCAGTAGAACTGAAAAGCTTTTTTTTTTGTGTGTGTGTTATTTAGCAGATTTAAAATCGACGCGTTTCTTGTCAAATAATTGTAGTTAACTATCTCATATCTCATGCTGAATAATTAGTATGTTAACACTAACCTAATACGAGAGGAAATTTCAGTTGCGTACAAATTTATTAATTTTTTCCCTTATCGTATGGCTTTACTTAGCAACTGCATTTTCCCACAAATATAATAAAAATAATTATTGTCATATTGATTATTCGTTCCAACTCCGAGATTTTGACCAGCACATCCTGCAATATTTACATATATTACATAAAATATTCCATAATTTTAATTGTCGTGTTAGTTAACAGCCAAACACATTGTAAATCGACTTATAAAATAATTATAATGACATATTATCAGTGTATGTCCACAATTTCAGTGGCGGCTCGTGGGTTGTTACCAGGTGAGACTGCAGATAGTCCAAACTAGACAGGTTGAGAGCTAATTGACGCAATAACCACTGACATGCTGGTATGTAGGTGCCGCACTTTACTGAGTGATCGTAAACGAATCAGTAGCGAGTTTATCTTTCGTTATCATTGGTATACTGCGCGTTCATCAGAAGAGTACAGCGCTGACTACCTGCAGCCCCACCTGAAAACAACTTACGAGCCACCACTGCACACTTCTTTGGCGTCCCTCTACAGTCAAACACATTTCTTAGTGCCTTTATGGGTATCTACGACAGTGCAATACAGTAATACTTTTTTAATTGATCAAAATAGCTGATAGCAATAAGTGTAGGTCATGCGGCCTATCTTTAGAGGTATGAGCTCGTCGTTCAAAAATGTTTGGTTCATAAAGTCACTAAGAGAAGTGAGACTGTAAAGGGACGCCAAAGTAGTGTGGACATACACTAATTTAATGTCAACATAATTATGAGTAAAGTCTATTTGCAACATGTTTGCTAGTTGACTAACACGACCATTAAAAATGTGACACATTTTACGTAACATATGTAAATATTGCAGGATGTGCTAGTCTTCTATATAAAATGCATTATATTACTAATGCTTTTGGATAAAAATTCTTTTAAATTACTATATATATTACGCAACCATTGAAAATTAAGTTAATACATATATGTGTGTGTACACACACTCCATAAACGAAATGTTGTAGGTAACATAAGCCCTATTATCATAAAACACATCACGAACGAAATTGATATTACATTACTTAACAAACCAAGAAATGTCTATCTAAATATACTTCACTTGCACAATTTAGAAACTGTGCAACCCATTTAATTTATATATTTAAAATACTTCAAAGAACAATATTTCTAAAGGTAAGGGCGCAATTATGGAACTTCTGATCAGTGCAAGTGAGTAAGGCGTTTTATCAATGAACATGTGTGTTTAAAATGTCACGGGACTGCTTTGTTTTCTAAAATAATCTAATCAACTTAGAATTTACAGACACACTTACGTGATTCATTTGTATGTTTTATATCAAAGTTATACACATCACAATTTTCTTTACATATCTGGTATTTGCATCCGTTATCATGTAATTTGTCGCGTATGGAAATAACTTATTTGCGTGTCAAGAGGTTCTTGTTTTACGGTTAAGCGTTGCTGGACGTTTTAATAGTTGCTTTAAATTATTAATTAAGTCACAATGAAAGAAACACACAACATTGAAGGTTACCGATGTAACATTAAGTATAATTCATTGGCAAAGAGGTCCTATAAAATAAAAGTTATTAAAATTGACATTCCAGATATCTACCCTTATCAACTTTTTATATTAACGTTCTAATTGCAATTTACAAAAATAATTACCTCATCATTCCATTTAAAGCTAACACGTACGGTGTAGTGTTATTCTTGAATAATGTTATAAATTATGAATAATTATGTGTATTTTATTAAGACTACTATGAGGTATTTAGAATAGTCTTGAATCATCAGCACCGATTATTGATTTTTTGGCATGAACGCAACACGCTGTAGTAAATTATGCAAAATGCATGAATATATATATATTGGACGGCTCACCATACCACCGTTTACTACGAACCGCTTGACATAGTCGGTTATTAATTGTTTACTTATTATGACGATTGTAATGTCATATAGCATAAGTTTCGTGTAAGTATTTAACGGAAATAATTACTTTACCTATAATCTGAAATGCATTGTGCTTCATAATATTAAATTGTAAAAGACAAACGACCAAGGTGACATTCGTTTTCTTGTATTATTAAACGATTAAAATGCCAGTGTGAACAATCCATAATTTGTAATGTTCTTATGACAATTTGTAACTTATATTTAAAAATACTATGACGGTTTAAAGTTACAGCTCGTTGGTTCCTTTGTTTTAAGTAAATATTCTGTTAATAATTTGGTCTTACCTTAATACAACATGGATATCTTATATTCGCAAAGTTACGACAATTATTCTCGTATTTTATCAACGTAATAGTAGAAATAAACTTGACATTATATTTTGGGTTTTTTATAGTTACGAATGAAATACATGATAAATATGTATTTCATTTTGAACATTATCATTCTTAATACATTGTTTCTGTAGGGGGAAAAATAAAAAATTCTATTCCATCAGCGGGATTCGAATCTGCGTCTCAAGAACGGTACGGGAGTGTCGTGAAGAGCTCGCTGGGTTGTTGCGATTTCGATGTGTGCCTCTGTACGCTGCCGAAGATACCCGAAGTGGGACTTAAACAAATTTGTGGCCTGTAGAGAGGCGACATTTCTTGTGTGGCCGAGTGTACATGTTCATTACATTTGCGATTTGGTAATGCTTAATTAAAGTCTTGCTTGAGGACTGTCAGCCAGTTTTAGGTCTTCCTCAAAATACTCACTGACTGCCGCGCTACCGTGTCAAATATACTACTGGCCACTCACTGAAGCAGCAGCCAATAGCCGAGGACCGTGGAGTCCTGCCGTCTGGTCGTTGAACCCACAAAATGTTTGAGCCTCTTTGCATGAGAACAGACAGGAAAAATTCGTGGGTTCACTGACTACAGCAGGTCAGCCTACAACTATATCTGAGTACTTTAGGGCACCGCCCACATGCGCCTGCGACGAAGCAATAAGGGCGGCCTTGAAGAGCTCATCAAGTGTCGCTTCACTGAACTAACGTGAAAGATTCCCGCCGTTACATTTTTACTGTGAGATTTTAAGAGGAAGCTACATAATTTTACTGGTGAAAATTTTTTAGCATAGTTCAGTGCAAGTTTAAACCTGAGTTTCACGTACATCTATTTAGTACATTCAGAAATACAACAGTCTGAAAAGGCCGGTTTTAGCTGTGTCGAAGAGCTTAGAAACAGTATTTTTAACAAGCACGGTGTTTAAACAATGAGAATCCTAACTTGTCCGATGTGTGTTTTCTTTTCGTATGTTGACGCTGTGGGTTTGTGTGGAACGGTTTTGTTAAAAAAAACTGTTTGCGAACATACTGCATTGTATTTTAAGGGCATGGTAGACGGTACCCTTAAACTGAAAGCTATTGCACATTAGCTGCTCGGTGAGCCAAAAATATTAAATGATTGGACCTGCATTTATTTACAGCGCCCTCTAGGAGAAGTTTAATAAGTCAAAGAACAATCGCGAATTTGTCATGGTTTGCTTTTCTTTGAAATCTGGCATGCGTCTGAAAGAAACGCAAAAATTTTAGGTATCTGTACACGAGCCATCAAAAGTGTGGTTACGCCTAAATAACTGCCAGTATTACTACTGTTATAGCTGGTACGGTCCACTAATATACGTGATTATACGCTATCAAGGTGCCTCTGCATCTAACCGTTGTCCAAAGTTACAATAATTTTAATAATTTATTATTTCTATTCTCTTCTTAAGTAATGTTTTTGTATTTCCAACAATTCATGAGTACCCGCGTCTAAGGGGATTATTTGTGTGCCTTAAGTACGCACTTAATAACTGTTTAAAATAAATGCGGACAAGGTTTCAGGATCAAATGAGCACTTTTGAAACACCAGTTACCTTATTACTTTCAGTTAATTTATAATTTGCTGGCCCTTTTAATGTATATGAAGCGACTTATGCAACAATAAAAGAGTCTGTAACATTGATTATACAGGGAAAAAAAAGGAGGTCACTGTAGGTGGTTCGGGATAAAGTGAGCACTCAAAAAAGCCCTGATAAAGTTCTATTTTAATCAAATTCGTATATTTCCGCGCGTAACGGCTAACGGAGGGAAATGTCTAACCTCTCTGGACACGTCACTTGATGTTTGCGCTTGTAAGTTAAATTGTCCTGTCAGAAGGTACCTATATATTTTCTTAAAAATAGTTTATTAATAAATAGAAAATATAATTATGTCGATTTCGGTTGCTTATGTTTCAGTAATTGTTGTATTTAAATAGGAAATGACACGGAACTATACTGCATAATTTCGCTCCCAACCATACAAGCAGAAAGGCAACTATTGTTAATGTTAAATTATATGCAGTAACGGTACGGTTAGTGATATTTTGGGAAGTTAAAATTTTTAGCGCTCAGTTTATCCCGAACTACCTATACATATAACATTTTTAAATGGTTATTCTAGAAGATATGTTCGTCAAGAGTGGTCACTTTATCGTGAGCAACCTATAATAGTTTTATCACATGAGACCCCAAAGAAGGGAATCAACACAAATTTAATATGAAACTTTAGTTGCAGATCAAACATGTTGAGATTAAATTAAGAATTTTGTCTTTTGCATTTATTAATGGCCGTGATATGTCCCATCACATTGGTCCTTAAAATCAAATACAACAATCAGAATTGACAATAAATAACATGATTAGAATACTCTCAATACGAGTAGGAGAAGTTACTATTAGAATCACTTTTACTCAACTTAATCTCCAACTAGAATAAGTATTACAAAGGCTCCCTACAGCCCAAGTCTGAAAACTGCTGTTGCCCAAGCATTACATCACTTAGCTTACTGTAGCCCAACACGTGAACCAGCTGTTGCCCAAATATTATATAACATGGGTTACTGTAGCCAGACTTCAAAATACATATGAAACAGCTGTTGCCCAAACAGCTTGCTGTAGCCCAAGTTTAAAATACAAGACAAATTAATTACGGGCTTCAGAAACATTATAATAGCTACAAGAAAAATTATGAATAATACACTTCTCAAATATATCCATTTCAAATTCTCCCGAACAAAAATCCTGCATAACTTAACCTCAATACTTAACTTAAATACAGCATAAATACAGGTTCAAAGCTTCCCCATATCTGTTCTTCGCCAGTCTGCCGGAAACATTTATAGCGAGTCTTCGATCCCCACATTTCCCGGCCAGCCAATAGGAACCCCAGGAAGATGACACGTTTCTAGATGCTTCTTGGAGAGGGTAGGCAGGTAACGAATGATGACGCTTGTAGATGACAAACAGGGGTACCATTAATCCAGGTTGGTAGCTCTGCAGCGCAATAGTAAGAAGCGATGACGTCGACAGTCACCAATCGCACAGCTTGGAACGATTCTAACTTGGCCGATCCTCGGGCATCATCGGCAGTATAATAGATGGCGCAGCACACATCCACAAGCCATCTCCAATCCTGGTCATCGTCCACTGACGTCACTAGTAGCCAATCGTAGCAGTGTGGACCACAGCCGAGCCGCGAGGTACTCGCTCGCGCCACAGTGTCGAGAGAGCTCATAGAAGACATACACCACGTCACTCGTCGCCACATTCGCCGCCTTTGACCGCTGCTCACATACCATCAGGTGGGTGAAACTTATACCGCAGCTAGGCAGACAGGCAGGAACAACACTCGAACTTTCATACCATGTAAGAGCGATAAATTCGTTTTGAAGATACGTAAATAGCATGAGACGTCCGTCTCACATATGACAGAGGATTTTATTACCCAACCATCTTTTAGCCAGAATGTTAATGACATGAACTAATATCCGAATTTATTTTCATAATGTATGTTGATATAATGTACAGTAATAAACTAACAGATGCCGTTTTCTAATAAACGAATTTACTTGCTTAATGTAATTTGCAAGTAATGAGAAATAGGAGTATATACTAAAACCCATTTTGAGAAAAATAAACTAAAGTGTTATTTTGCGTGTCATATTTTTAAGGATGTATTAAAATATAATATACTGAATATTTAATTATACTGAGAAATCTAACTATCACAGACTCCCAGGATATTCACGACATTAACTAAAATATAGTTTATTACCTAATTATGTTCCTTAACATATAAACATTTTTGGCATTATTTTTTAGACAAGCCATTTCTCTTTTAGTTAAGTAAAATATCATGCGATCTATACGCGTTGGCAAAAGCATTATAATTGCGCCAAACATCGCAATAAATTTAAACTATATGTTCCTTATTAGAAATGCTGTTTATAATGCCGGCCTTTATCATTTACTGTTAGAATAAGTTTACTTCTAATTGTGATTTAAATTGGCTATGCAGAATCAGTACACTAGTTCCTTATTAGAAGGTAAACTCATTTTATGTGCCTGGTATGATATTTTTAAAGTTTCTTGTAAGTTGTTACTGCGAACGCTGTATCTTCTATCTAAAAAGTAAGAATTTCGTTTAAGGTGGGGAAAGGTGGGGGTGGATCTGTTTGCACAGTCAGAAAACATATGAATAAGCGACTGGGATAACACTGGCCACATTTTTCTCGTTACTTTTCGCTAACGTATTTTTCCCCGCTCGCAAAGGGGCTAAGTTTGATCATTATTTGTTTGCGAGAAGACGGTGCTGAGGAGGAGTTTGGATAATGGCCAAGAAGACTCTATTGAATTCGGGTGTCCTTGGATCTGTGTGGAGCTCGAGATGATCATATTTTCTCTGCGTTCGATTATCGATACGGATGACAAAGTGGCGTTAGGAAACGCGCATGTTTCGAGTAGGAATAAGGTGGGTATCACCATCTTCGAACAAGTTATAATGATGGTCGACAAACTCTGTCAAATAACATATTTATTAAACATTCTTTCATTCGTAGTTATGAACTTTACTGTCGTTACTGTATGTATTTTCTACCCGTATATTTATGGAACATTTTCTAAACCAAGAATTAGACAGGTTGACATGAGTGGGACTAAAGAGAAATCCTCGGTTGAACCTTTTCTTTACTCGTTGGATTCAATAACATAGAAATCTATATGGGCGAAAGTAGTACTGGCGTAAATAAAAACATCGCCTTAGTGCACTAGACACTGAAATGGTGCACTGCAGTGTATTCGTAAGACTATTAGTTCTGCAGGCTTTCAATATGTGAAGCTGTAAATTTAAATATGAAATGTATAACGTAAACCTAAAGGAATTCTTATATGTGTATATATATATATATATATATATATATATATATATATATATATATCGATTTTACGAGTCAAGTTAGCACTTTTTCTAGAAACAGCAGTCTATAAAACGCTTCTAAGAAAATTTGCACTTTCCCAAAAGTATATTAAAATACATAAATACATATAGGCATTGTTTTAGGCGTGAGATAGTGAAATACATAAATATGTTAACGTTTTGGTAACACGTTTTGCAGTATTGCATAAAAAATGTACACGTATGGCATTGAGTAACATAATTCAAGGACCACTCGAAGCAATTCCCTAAAGAGATTTCGTAAAACCTTGGAAAACTGAATCAAGAAAGCCGGACAAGTAATCGGGCTTGAGCATTTCGGCACGTGAGCGAATATGTATATCACTGGACCACCTTACACTACAGACCAAGACGTGTTTACTGCTTCCGAGCACCCATAGAATTGTGGACATATAATTTCCTTTACTGCAAGGCTTATTGGTTTATTTTTAGCCTGACATGTTGGCAGCTAGATTGTTGATATAGCACTAATACGGAGAAATAATTATATATATTTGAAATTATAACGTTATTGACATTGCATGTATTCACACTGACTGGTAATATTGTGCTAATCCATTCCATTGACGGATCTGCTTACACCGCCAGAAATAATCTGAAAGACGGCAACCATCCTCAACGAATCACGGTCACCAACGTACGAGCTTCTCCCTACTCTGTAGAAAAAATTGTGCATGCGATTGTGTTTACTCATAATTGTTACGAACTACCCATGTCTCTTTACCATACTCCGAATTCTAAGTTTTCCGACTCTGTCTATAAGTTTATTGGGTGAGAGATGAAGTGGTCACGTTTTTGGAGCACTGGCCGCACACTTCTGTGACCCAAACTCCATTCACGGTACATAATTTTTTAAATGCGGTAGAATGTACGGTTTGTTTGCGGGTATTTTTAAGGTCACTCTCATTTCTTCTTTAGTGTTTTCCGTTGCTGGTCGACCTAAGGGTACAGTTCCGTGCTGCTCTTCCAAAAGAAAACAATTTTACTGTTCTATTCCAGAAGAACGTTGTCAAAAATGACACTTCCTAGGAATCTTCGGCTCGGTGGTCATCTTGGCAAACATGTAGGATATGACCTTGCCCTTTGACCTAGAATTTTAACCTTAGACGACTCTTAGGTGAAATTTTCCAAAAAAAAATCCAAATTAAAAATAAAATAAAATAAAACGTTGCACTTTCCCTTACATGGGCAAATCAGTGCTTGCTGATCAACCTTAAATGATATAGTGAAACCATCGCTTCTGTAATTCTATATTACATATTTCTGTACGGGACGCCAAGAGATGGATATTTCATTAGAAGTTCCAGTTTCCATTGTCATGTCACGCTAAACTTTCATACATACATATATAGATAGTACATTGATAAATGCTTGATAACTTCTACCCACCCGTGTTATAAGAGGAAGCTCATACCAAAATGCACATTACCTTATGAGTTCCATAATGACTAAATAGTATGTGGTGACTGCAAAACTTTTTTTTTCTGTGATGAGTCTCTGGCGAGTATGCATGTTTTGTCCTAATTAGCAATGACGCTGCAGCAGTGTAGTAAGAAACGCATCTGAGCTAGGAATTACCGTGGATAGTACGACCGTCGATATGTCTCTGACGTTGCTGTGGCGTCTATGACCGTACCAGTGATAAGACACATATGCGAGTTAAACGGAGCTGGCATGCGGGATGTGCATTATTAATCCCAAACTTGCTACGTTCTTATTTATTCTGTTCCTACTTGCTTCAGCCCGTATCTCCGATGGTTAAAGTTAATTACTGAAAGATTGATAATTTGCCCAGCTAGCTACTGAAAACACACATATTTCTGATTGCAAAATAATTGCCGACGAACCCACGCACCTCGGGTTGCAGATTACGATGACGTTCAACTACTTTGCCTGTATGGTAGCAAAACAATCACTTTCTCCAGCGGGTTAAATAGATAATTGACGGATTAGATTTACTGGGGAAACGGCCGCGACTAAACCAAAAATCCACTCGGCTGGTAACCCCTAAGTACGCTGTCCACCGTCCCGCAGTTTGACGACGAAGAAATTATCCCACCGAAGTTAAATACGTGTTGCTTGCTTGCTTACATATTCGCGTCTCCCCCAGCATTCCGCGTACTCCTTCCTCTGTTAGCCTTGCGTTTTTTCCCCACCCCCGAGCACCAGGAGGTGACGAAGTTCCTCTCAGCCAATCAGAGAGAGAGAGAGGCATTCTGCCGCCCGCGATTGCGTGAGTCCACTATTAAAGGCCTTCATATTTATTACTCAAAATAAAGTTTTACATTTTAACATCACTAAATTACATTAATAACCTTCTGAATATTGAATACTATTGTCATCTCTTATTAAAAACATTATTACAATAAGTACTTAGTTACCAGTAGTTCGGGGAACGAGGGGGAAGAAAGAGCGGGAAGAGAGAGGGAGAGGGAAAGTAAGAGAGAGAGAGAGAGAGAAAGAAGCAAGAGGGGGGCAAGGGCTGTTCTTCTGGCTCTTAGGCCCACATGTGGCGTTGCAGCTGGCCTCCTACATCGCCAGTCGGCCGAGCACTAACTGGACGGCTTTTACATAAAAGGAACCAAGCAACATTTCCTTTAAATTAAGAAAACAGCTCCCAAAGTTAAGTTGATTATGATATGGTTGGTTCATTGCATTGCAGAAAGTAGCACAAGGCACACGGGGCTTGGTTCTATATACGTAAACAAAATTTAAAGGTTTGTTATGTACTCTGTGTTCAAAACTCAGACAATCAAAAAATTTCGGTTGGTTCCTTTTGTATAAAAGCCGTCCAATTTAGAAAAACTATAATTCATTATGTGAACTTATGCTAATTATATTACCATATATGATCAAGTGGCGCTTTGTAGGTTACATTGATACCAAACAAGACATATTTACTGTATAATTTATGATGGTTATAGTTTCATGTGTTTTTATAATTACTATGGATGGCGTATCACATACCTCTTGATGTTTGATGAGTACGTCGTACCTGTATATACCTATGATAACCGCACTGTAATAAGTATTGCTGATGAATCCATTTAACTTTAACTATTGTTTTTACAGAATAACACACATAATGTCATAAATTGGAGAATGTCACTAGATTTTATAGTATTTACGAAATAGTCCTGTTACAAACTCTTATTGCTAGCTGCGAGGATAAAAGTTACAGTCACTGTCATAACATTTATACGTCTCCGCAGCTTTACTCTTTACATGATACAAATTTATGTGAATGAAATTATGTCGATGATTATTAAGTTGTCGGTACCATCTTTACAGTTTAATTATTACTTAGTTTATATTTAAAAGTGGCAGGAAAATGCAAACAGACTGGAAATGATAAGTAACCAGGGCTGCGAAAGTGTTCGTATTACTGTGAATCGCGTATAAGAGTTCCTTAGTGTGCACAGATGAAAAACGTGCTTCTTCTTACAGCGTGCGTTGGAAGCCCTGTCCGGGGTAAAGACATGCGCGAGTGCGGCCCTTGTGACGTCACATTCAGCGCCATCTCCCTCGGCAAATCTGCGGGATGCGCTCCCAGCGCGCGTCAAGCCTATCTGGTCCTCCCGGGAGCAGACGGCCGTCGCTGTCTCTCGCAGGCTTGGCACGGTTTTGGGATGTATTCTACGCGGAGGGGGGGACTGGGGGGAGAGAATAGGGGACGTTACGCCCGCGTGCACTTTTTCCCCCGAGTTCCCTTCACCACAGCCTCCCCCGCTCCGAAGGTTCCTTTTACGTCCCGGGGCACTTTCGAGATTGCTCTTTGTGTCGCGGGGGAACGCATCAGAGCCTTCACCTGTGAGACGCTACGACTTACCTGGAGTGCGGGCGTCGCTTCTTTTCCCTGCGTCGCCTTCCCCATATCCGGGGCACTGCCGCAGACTAGATAGCAATACAGATGTGAAACTACGTGGTGGCTCATTTGATACTGGGGGAACTTCGCCGCTAATTGCCTGAATGAGGAGGTTCACACCAGCCCCGTGTATGTTTGACTTGTGAATGTGTTAACGGCAGATTTCCTACTGGCCTGGCTGCCGGCTAGCAGGACGGCCGCCTTACGCTGATTGGCGGTAGGAGTTTCTGCAATGTTGCTGGCCGGCGGAACCATTTTGCTGGCGTGTGTGACTGAGTTTGTCGTCCTACCGGCTTTTTCACTTCTGTATTCCTAAATATTTTTGTGGCACGGCCTTGCTTTAAGGCTGTTCAAATGCGTTTGCTATCACATGCTATATATATGTGTGTGTATATGTGTGTGTATGTATGTATGATGTATGTATTAGTTTTGTATACGATACTTGTGAATACAGTTTCCTATTACCGGTTTTCTTACATCGGTGCGTCAAAATAATAAGTGTCATGTTATACTGCCTTGTAAATAGTGAAAACTTATATAAACAAAATAATTCACAGTTAAATAATATGTCTTATGCTACGTCACATAATCAGGAAAACTCACAGAGAGCAGCTTTCGTAGATTTAAAAAAAAAATGAATTCGCGGGATTTTAGTATATAAAATATTATGTTGTGGGTTTATAAATGTTAGGTTACGTAGCCCACTGCATGTAATATCATTGTGAATTAATTAATTTGAGTGAGTCCATTAGTTTTCAATATTTGCATGGCAGCGTAACATGCAAATTTTAACTTTGACGGACCAATACACTCACAAATACCGTCTACAAAACTAACACTATTTAATGAAAATATAAATTACGATTTTATACCATTTGAATACCTTTAAAGCCTGCCTTGTATCATAAATAATTTGGTATATCTCTGCCTTCCTGGCCTTCCTAAAGTAATGCACCAAAACACACAGGCTTTTTACAATTAAGTGTTCAATGGAATAAATACTCCAACTGAGAACCTTGATCTTAGAGGTGACTATCCCAGTGATCATGACACCGCCTTATAGTCCACGCGTTTCCAGGGGGTAGGTTATTGAGTAGTTACGGGATTATTTCGTAATTCCGAATTGCGGTTCCCAAACTTCTAAACATTTATCTGACTGTTGCACAATTACACAGTGAAATTTCCTCATTACAATGTTCATAAAGAAAAATTGATATCTTAAAATTAATTAAAAAATATCTTCGTATTACACAGTTTTTAAACTGAAAATCTCTCCGTATGCACTTTACACTGGAGTACATTATAAGTATATGTAATTGTATTATTGTGGAGAAATTCTTCTTAAGTATGGATTAGTTGTGCGATGTTTCCCTCAACTTCATACTTCCGATCACAATCTGGTGGAAGACTTCTGCGAGCCATACGAACACTTCACTCGTTTGACGCACTGAATGCACTCTCTGGAGAAGTAACCACGTTCGTTTTTTTTTCTGGTTGTGCGCAGAAATAATTACAAAGTCTTACATAAAAATTTTGCGGAATTACAAAATTAACATAATTAAATATATTATTTCTGTTTATAATATTAAAAGTGATTAGTTACAGTAGTATATATATATTTTTAAATTAAAAAGTCCATTAACGAAACCGTACGGAAATATGGGCGTCTGCGTAAAAACTTTATTTTGCAAGACAAAATCTTGCTTGCAACTCCTTTTAAGTAAAAGTGTGCAAAATAAAACTAGAAATAGGGGCCACCACACTGGATGTTTAGATATGATATTATGTGATTTGCAAGAGCAGTGAATGGAAATTTGGACTTTTACACGTAGGGCGACCTTCAATGGTGTATTTCTGGTAGATCTGTTGTCCAGAAGATAGGCTATTTCAGTTCTCACTAGGTGAGTGTTAGTGGTTAAGAGTGATGTATTCTAGGGAAATCAATACAATATAATTACAGAACTCTCAGTTGCCTATGGAATCATAGAGTAGTTTGGGCATGTACACACATCTTCAGCCAGTATTTAGCATGGAAGACGCGAGGAACTAGTTTTCCAGTAATACACCTAGGTCTCAGCAGAACAGCAATGTGCACAAAGTCACAAAGATACAGAGTTGGATCACACACCGTTCGCTTTGAACGTTTCGCCACTAGTGTGTCTAAACGTAGCTGCCGACAATCATCTGGCTGCTACATAGATGCTTGGTTGGACTGTGCGGCACGATTCCGTAGTCCGTAAGGTCACTATATCTAAATAAATACTTTTTTTTTTTTGCTACGGAGATGTCTGAAATTGTTGCCGTTGTGGGCACAATAATGAAAATTGTTGCCAGGAGATTCGATCGGATGTGCCATATATATACACACACACAAACACATACACACATTTACGTACATACACATATACGTACATACATACATACATACATACATATACAGGATTTTCCGTAAAAAGGTTGCAATAATTACATGGCCGTATGTTGTAGGTCGCTTAATTCGTCGTTAAATCGGTGCTAACATCATCGAAAAAATAATACATGGTTCCATTTAACACAGTGGAGTAGACCTTGACGTATCTTGTGCCTCCGCCGATAAAAATATAGGGTGGCCGAGTATGACGGCCTTCTCGAACACTGAAACTTTTTGTTTTAAACATTTGTGGATATGATCAATAGTTTGAGTGCTATTGCTCTATAAGCTATAACACTTTATGTCCCTCACCCTATATATGTATGTGTGTGTGTGAAGAAGTAGGAATATGAGATAAAGTAGAAATATGAGACACACATGCTACTGACGTGTATTGTTGTATGGAGGAACTACACAGTAGAGTACTGCTAGCACGTGCGGAAAATACCCAGCCATATTGCCACCAGTTGTGAAGTTCTGTGAATGTTTTTTGTTTTGTTTGCAGTGGAAGGTTTTGCACAATCATATTTAAGCGTGATTTTACATTCTTGTATGTCATAACGTAAAAAATGTAAGTAATGTAAGTCGTTCATTGTATATTATAGTTTTAAAGTATAAGTTGAAAAATCAAATATATTACGCTGGTTTTTGTGTGTGAAATACTTAATAAAAATGGTTAAGTGGTAGTAATATGAAACACTAATAACGTAGTAATATGAGACTGTATAATATTACTACCACTTTGTAAAATATAGTACCTTATAATGCTAGATCGTTACCTATATTTTGTTTCAGACTGGAAGAAAGAAGTTGAATAAAGACTGCAAAGGCCCAAGGAAAAAGTACAAACGAGAATAAATGATAAAAATATTATGAGTTATTAAATCAGGGCAATGCGGTTATCTCAAATCATTCTCGTTAGTACGTTTTCACAAGTGTGTTGATAATTTTGGTATGTTTTGTTGTATTACGGTATGTTACTGGTATAAATATATGAACTTTTAAGGAGGTTTATTAGTTTTGTAGGTGACTGAAGATACTTCTATTAAGAGTATAGTTTCAACAAAATTAGGCTACTACAGCGTGAAGAGCAGAGGGTACCGAGTCGTTTTGACATTGCAGGATTGCTGGGCAAGGCATACTTGAAAGTACAACAAGCTGACATAGCTGTATATTAGCGATTCATCTAGTGAGGACTTGACTGTGTATACTGTATCAGATAGTGATGTATCCATCTCTCCACGAGAGCAGTGCCAACCAGGGTCCGAAGATGCAATCGGTATATTTTACGAATATAAATTTTCAGACCACTCCAAGGGTGAAGTGTGGATTCAGTATGTCATGAGCAAAACGTGGATTCATGCTGAATGTGTAGGCTCAGAGAGCGACATATCTTTGACTAAACTTGTATAATTAATAGTTTTTGTATTATACAAGTTAATATTAGTTCTAAATGTACTTAACAGCACTTTAAGTGGTCAGTTATTCAAGGATTAGAACTGTCTCATATTTCTACCAGATTTTCAGAATATAACATCCTGCCTTAACTTACAAAAATTGAATTTTTTTTTTCATTAAATGCAGGCTACAAGATATTAACCATTACTGTACATATTCAACATAAACTTATGCGACGAATGACAGTATTTTTAGTTTCGTGCACGTAATGTCAGCCACCCTAATTCAGAAAATAAAAATTGTATCTCATAGTCCTACCTATTTCTATATCCCTTTCTCTCTCTCTCTCTCTCTCTCTCTCTCTCTCTCTCTCTCTCTTTATATATACATTATACAGAGAGAGAGGGGGGGGGGGACATCCTTCTCCGCGCAAATGTGTGGCTAAATGCCTTAAAAATTGTCCTATTTTCACTCGTTCAAAATAAATAAATCTTTACTGAGAGATAGTTAATTTCTCCTGTAAATTCAATTACATGTGCTGCATTCCCTCTTGTTCTTCTCATATGTGATGTGTGTTAATACTGTGTGTTTTCCCATATCAACCAAATATAATTGTTGCCAATCCATAATGTTTCAATATGTAACTTACGTATAGCTGCGCTGTATGTTGCACGATATAAATGATGTGCCGTTTCGGTTTTGTTGTTCTATGGTCTTTTCGGGACAAATCATGAAAAAAAAAATTTAGATTTTATATGAATTAGTATGAAACTAGTATATATTACGGGAAAAGTTAGGCATTTTACTTTTGACCTAAAATATTTTGGCGAAATTGTGCCATTTTAGATTAATTTCATTGTTTAATGTTTTTCCGGGATGGATCCCGGTAAAGAAGATGTTTAATCGCATTTTTGTGAACTTTGGATATGTTACGGTAAATTGTGTGCGCTTTAATTGTCGTCTATTCAAGATTTGTCGTTAGATGCGCCGTTTTCGACTTATTATTAAATTTTTCCGCAATTTTCTGAGGAAAATTACGGGGAAAATATTAAAAGAAGAATGTGGATTTGGATATTCTAAGAATTTTTCTGCAAAATTTTATGTAAAGAAACATTTTCTTGCAATTTGTCCATTTTTTTCTCACATTTTTCCTGGGGTATAATTAGGGACTGGAAATGTACGGGAATTCAATAACCTGTAGGCTAGAATCCATTATACTATGCATACTCAAGCCCCGTCTATACGTTCATTGTCTGCTATTCCACTGAGTAGCAGATAGTTGACTTATAGTCGGGGCTTGAATATACATAGCATAATGGATTCTAGCGTACAAAATGTTCCAGTCCCTAACTATATTGCCTTGTCGTGGATAGGAAAACTGACGCCAGTTGATTGCATTGTGGGTCGAGAGAAGGTGCTAGTGGTGAGGCATCCACATTCGGCTCCTGTGTCCGCGCGTTTCCTAGCCCCAGTCACACTCATTGACGTGTACCTACTAGGCCGTTACACGATCAGGCTCTCAGTAAGGTTTCTGAGGGCCTGGATCAGATAATTGTTAGGGGCACCTAATGTCTGAGTAAACATTTTAAGGGAAACTATTTCCCGACTACTTAATTGCTGTAACTGTAATTACTGCAAATGTTGCATAATTAAAATATGTTACATATCATTCCAGCAATATAAACGTGGAAACATTGTTAATATTGACGATTTTTACAGCTGGAAATAGCAGGAATATAAGGTTTATTCTCAGAGTTTATGGCAAGAGGCCAAGACCCCCTTCAGGCTGGAGCCCGATGCATTCTGAAATCTTTGCTCCCCCGCCCCTTCGTTACTGCGGCCCTGTACACGATATTGAAAGCGGAGACAACGTTATATTTATACAGAAAATTAAGTGGCGCAGAGAGAATGTATTTCAAGGTAAGTGACTTTACACAACTATATTATATTTCATGTGATACTGTTATAATAGCAGCTATACTCCAGCCGGTAGCGTGCAAGAAGTGAGGTACTATTTCTACTACCTGGGTCATCGAAACGCGCGTTTATTGGTCGTGTTTGGCAGTCATGCTAATGTTACGCGATCAGATATATAATACCGCTTTCCTTGCAACACGGCCACGCTATGCCACATATAAAATTGCAAACCAATGTTTGTAGTCATGACTCGGATTTAGTATCTTCCCAATTCATTCACAGGATATGTACACGTCATTAATGAAAGAGTACTTAAAGATTTCTTGATCATTAATGCTTTTTACACAGTCGATGAGTATTTGAGTGGATCTATGACAGTGTAGATACTTATTTAAGATATTTATTCTGGGTTAAGATTCTGTTTCTTCTCTTGTTTTTTTTCTTTTCTTTTACATGTGGAGACTATGAAGTATGCTGACGTGAGCCTACGTGCGAGCCTGAACCGACAAG